>RJVU01064075.1:374976-398678 GCA_003731715.1 Anabarilius grahami
TAGTTATATTTATAATATGTTTTATTTAATAATTTTACTCTCCCTTTCTTTCTCACACATTTAGACACATCTTAAGAATGAATGAAAAAGTTAAAATCTGATGATACACAATCATGTTAGCTAAAAATCATGTCTTGAAAAAAAAGAAAAATAATAAGATATAATTTAAAAATAATAAAACATAATAATAAAAAAATGCACCATTGTTGGGTTAAGGTGTCACAATATTTATAATCACTTGATTATCATTATCATATTTATCATTATTATTTTAATAATACCATCTCATGTAAAACAAAACATTTACAACATATCAATATTTAAAACAATATAAGCTTTTATATTTTATTCGAGAATATTTGAACAATGGAACAATTGCTTATCAAAGCCATTGCCTTAAATGAAGGCGCTTTTATTGAAATAAGTAGGCTGATAACAATAACAATAAGATTAAACATATGTGACAACCTGCCACATTTGTTTAAAGAGATTAATATTATTTTTATATGAGGGCTAACTCATATAAAAAAAAATAATAATATAAATCTCTTTAACGCTAATTAAACAACCATAAAAAAGAAATAAGTTGTGTCAAAGAAAGCTTTGTGCTTCATTACTCTTGCTGTAACCAAGCAAACTGATGATTAATCCGCGGATTTATGCACCCCCCACCCCGCCTAACTGCGCTGTCATTGGACGTTCCCCCTGTCAATCACGCCAAGCAATCCCACCTCCTGAGGTTTTAAACGCGTCCCAAAGTGTAAGACAAACTATTCAACCTGTAGCTCTGGAAAGGACAGTACATCCCACGCAGTGGAAAGAGTGTATCACTACGACTATCATCATCTTGTCTGCGTATTCTCTGGCACTATGAAAACGCACATATGTGAAGGAGAAACCCGCTGAGGACCAATTTATTTGGGAGCAAACTTTTGGAATTTCCTGCAACTTTGGGACCTTTGCCAATTCTTAAGTTAATCTTGTCCGTAGGCTGTCAGTTGTCTTAATACTTCAACATCAGACAGAATGTATTGCCACAATCTAGTCCTTTTTGTATTTTTGTATTACCACGCGCTACTGATGATGATGTGCCTGCCACCAGCCTCAGCGCAGAAGTCCAGTGGTCCTCGGGTAAGTCCGTGCGTAACGCCGCTCTCCGCCTCATGTGTTCAGCTGCGCACATTTACACATTTGTCATTCTGATAACTTTAGTGCGTCATTTAAAGTTGTCAGTGTGACACATACATTGCTTATACTGTATCAATGTCAATTCATTATGATAAAATAATAATGCAAGATTGCAAGTCACTATTCCGATGCAGTGTTTCTATGTATGAAACTTTAGACAATGCCATTAAATCAAAGTGCCCCAAACATATGTCACTGCATCCTACTCAGAATATAGTTTTGACCATTGTTCTTACTTGTTAGTGATATACATATTAGTTTTAGGAAAGATTAACTAGATATAGGCACAATAAACCAAATTTTACAGCATCTTTTTGTTGCCTTATACAGTGACACTGACTTAAAGTATATGGCATTGCATCCTGAGTACCAGGGTAACTCATTTTCTGTCCTTACTTATTATAAGTTTTATACATATTAGAAGAATTAACTAAACCTTCTAGAATGCATAATAACCCAACGTCAGAGCATCTTTTAGTGATTCAGCTGAATAGTTGGGTTTTGCTTGCTGAGGCACATTGTCAGTGAGACTTGAGTACACCCATTGACCTTTTGTCATAAAGGTCTTTTGCTTCCTGTGCACCCCTCTGTGCCCATAGAAAAGAGGACTATTGCTTTTCCAATGCAGCATTTCATATGAGTTCAACAAAGAGTGGAGTATTTCTTTCTGCAGCTGAATCAGTTTGCAGATTTGAATAGTAGAGCTATATGATGTCTTTAATAAATGATCCTCCCAAAAAATGCAAATGCGTCTGTCGGGATCACTAAATTTGTGTCAAGGTGGTGAGCTGATGACCTTAACATCCTTTCTTGTTTTAGGATTAGTAACGTTTAAAAAATGACAATTAAAGGAACTTGGATACGTGATTAATAACACTAACCGGTCAAGGCATGAAAACCTGCCCCAGAAATCAAATTGCCGCAGCATTCTTTTATGTATTTGAGCAATTCAGACAGAAGAATGGTTTGTGAAGATTGCCGCAGAGCTCTTGTGGTAAATGTCCATTCATTTGTGCACTGAGACCATTGAGATTGACCATTGAGAGTGAAAGTGAGTACAAATCAGAAAGAGAGCAGAAGAGAGAAATTTGTGGATGCTGCTGAGGTATTGTAATACTTGTGGTTGGAGGGGGTGGTCAGTATAAAAATCGCACACACACACACACACACACACACTAAAAGCACACCACATTTGTATCTCCAAAAGTGAACAAAGTAAAGATGAAATTAAAGAATTGTTTTGCTGAGAAGATTCTAACTGCAAGGTACAAAAACATCACATTTTTGTCTTCAGGAAATATTTTCCGAACCAGTTAATCTGAATGGAACACTTTGGACCTCATTGAGATACATAACTAGGTTTTAAAAGTGTATCAAAATAAATTCCTTGGGAATTCAATTAATCAGCTGTATCTAACTCACATCACACACACATTTATAGCCCTGCATCTAAATTTCTTTCTTAATTATGGATAAGAAACAATTACGCATTTTGATAACAGCACCAGTTTCTGCATGATTATCGAAATAAATGAATTTCTGACTGATTAAAATGTGGTGCTCGCTATTGAGGGCTGTTTAAAAGAATCGAGAAGCGCGCTAGATAATCTTTGTCATTAATGACTTCTTTCCTTTTAATGATTTTGCCCTTTTTCTGTACTTATGCAGCCACTTTCTCATTTTTCTTGCCATTAACACTCACAGACTTTTATCTCTTGTGATATAATATCTGCTTATTTGTTTTATTTTGGCAAGAACTCTGCAGACTGAAATGTACTGTAATAGTAGCCATACAGAGTGCGTGCGTGTGTGTGTTTGTGCGTGTTTGTGCATGTACATGTGTGATTTGTTGTGCTCAACAGCAGAAAAGAGTGCAGAAATATCTCCACAGTGCTAAAGCATCCTTCATCATCCTCATCTAATCATTACAGGAGGCCAGAAAGGTCGTGTTAAAAAAGCTATTAAAAAAATCTGAAGTTAAATGCTTCAAAAGTTATACTCCCTTCTGTGCCTCATTTGTAAAATCTTATCTCTGAATGCTGTCAGCTCCAAGAACCCAAAGTTTCATGAGGAGTTATGGCTGCTGTGCTGGGCTGGAGGATGTATTTGGGCCAATAACAGGATCAAGCTCTTTTCTGAAAGCCAATTGGGTGATTGGGTTTATATATAAAAAAGAAAGAAAGAAAGGAAGCGTCCCTTGACAGTAGAGGGATTTTAGGTTTCCTTTTCCACATTTAACATGAATTTAGCACACTTTTCCAGTCACAGTAATTCAGAGCTCTTTGACCAAGCCAATTTTGACATGCCGCAGACTTAGAAGATAATATTTTCTGAGGATTTAATTCTGTCAACATGCAGTGATGCGTCTGAGCACAGTGAATATACCATTGGTCTATTCATTTTAAGATCTTTGGGTTAAAGTATAATTTCTCTTCTGCCAGCATCACCAAATGGAATTGCATACATAATCATGATAAACAAGTTTCCAAATAAACAACACTCCGCTCATCTGCCATTGTCTGGACGAACAGATAGTCCCTTCCCCAATCTCACATGATTGGTTGAGCCAATATTGCTGTGTTTTTATAATGCCACAGTGAATCAAACTTTCTTAGAGATGCCAGTCTGTATAAGGCTGGTTAAAGTATTTTAGCATCAAACAAATCATGCACTTCACCTTTAATCTGGTCCTGTGCAAAGGTCACTGGGAACTTTCGCTGTTATTTACTTGTTAACAGTCTGACAAACTTGATGCTTGTGGTAGCTTGACATCAGCATTTAAAAGGACAACAGAAAAAAAAACTGAAATAAAACTTCAAAGTTTGAGTACCACAATAGGAAACACATTGTCAGTGTAGTTTAATGGTGAATCAAATCACATTATTAGCATTAAAAATGGTGATGAATTTGACTTTAGCATTAGGCTGACACGAACAGGGTAGTTTTATTATTATTATTATTACAAAACACAATGTGTAAGGACAAATAAACTTATATCTATCTATCTATTTTTCAAAATTAAATTATAATAATGCACTGTATTACTGTGTAATAACAGTTGCCAATTGTGCAGATCAGAAAGTAACCAGCACATTCACATTCATTCCTTTTACAGTAGTTCTTACTTATATATAGTTTGGTAAATTTAAAGTTGTTAAGGTTATGTCCTTATACTAATGCATTGCAGTGACTTTAAATTGGTTTCTTGTTGCAAAGTGAATGCTTTTAATATAGACTTTAGTCATTGGCAGATTTGTGGGTTAATTGAAAGACTCTTTTATCGTTGTGTTCTTATGCTTTAAAGTTGTTGGGTTTTTTTCCAGCAACTTTCAAGAGAACAATCATGATTCGTACAAGACCTATGTAGAGCACTTTAATATTCCCTTCCCTTTAAAGTATGGACCTAATAGAGTGTGAACCTTTTCCAACATGAAAACTAATCTGTTTTCATTCAGTAGTTCAATTAAATGATACGACATTAGCATTCCCACAACGTTCATTTCTCAGAAATAGCTATCCACACAAACAAATCATCATGGCATTCTGGTCAAGCTGCCCTGTAAAAACTAACCTAACCTAACCTAACCTAACCTAACATAACATAACCTAACATAACCTAACATAACCTAACATAACATAACATAACATAACATAACATAACATAACATAACATAACATAACATAACATAACATAACATAACATAACATAACATAAAACATAACATAAAACATAACATAACATAACATAACATAACAATGACTGAAAAATTGACACATGGAGGTGGCCTGGGAAAGCGGTGTATACAACATACCTGCTCAAGTACATCACTGAAACCTCGTAAAGTCATGTAAAGAACAAACACAGCGAGGCGAGTGTGAGTTCCATGCCAAGACAACATTCTCCCAACTCCGCAGATGAGCGCCAAGCCCCCGGCCCCCCCTCCTCTCTGCTTTTTTTATTGGAGCGGCCCACATCACACCCAATGACCCAATGATGCAGGTGTTAGTGTTGTGTGAGTTTATGTGGGAATCATGTATTTGCAGGTTCTTATCTAAATGTATTTCGAAAGAGTGATTGTTAGGTGTGTGTTGCACAAGTACTAATTTTAACCAGGCATCTAATATTCTAGAAAAGTAGTCAGTCAGCAGTTCATTGTTTACCTTGTATATATAACTCATGATACACTGTACAGCATCAGCAGGCTTCGCTGTTCAACACTCTGTTGACATAGAGAAGGCCCACACAGCTGAGATGATGGGTGAGAGAGAAAAGCTTTCACTTTCAATTCAAACAACTTGTACTGTCAAAAAAATCATGCCAGACTCACTATAATTGGTTATGTGGACTAACGGTGTGTTCACATTTGGCAGGCTTGGTTCAATTAAAATGAACTCTGGTTAGTGTGATTGCTCTGTTAGTGCAGTTCACTTGAATAAGTGTGAATGCTGCCATTCGAACCTTGGCACGAGCCCTACCACTGAATAGGTATAGGGCTCGGTCCGCTTCCAAATAAACTCTGGTGCAATTAGACTGAAAAGCTTTTCAGATAGCTTTTTTTTGTCATTTTGACAAATTAAAAATAAAGTCAAAATTATTTGTCTAACGCTATACACATTGTTTGAAGCTGCTTTACAGAAAGTCATACTTTTATGACTATAATGATTTTACCATAGAGCATATTTTTGTGGTTAGGCAATATGACGATATACCATATGATACAAGTGATCCTCTGCATTTAGATCTAGCTTTATTTGAACATGTTCTCCAACCAATATGCCCATATAGGTCGTTTGTCACTACCCTGAAATACGACCCATAGGAGCGTTTACTAAAGTTGCGCCCCTATCGACAACAGGACACTTTCATTTTAATGCATTGTTCCCTTTTATCTGTGTCATATTTCGGGTTTCGCGTAGCTCAGTTGGTAGAGCATTGCAATCATGCGATCGTGGGTTTGATCCCAGGGAACGAATGTGCTCATAAAGTGTATATGCACTATAAATCACTAAGGGTAAGTTTAGGGTTGGGGTAGGTGTAGTCGTTAATAAAAAAAATTAGTTTTGCTAAATGGGAATAGGACAAATGGCAGGTAAGGGACCGTGTAAAAAGTCCACACATTGCATTTAAATGAACACACATTTTGATTGGTAACGACGGTCATACGTCGTTTCATGACGACAGACGTAACATTTTTACACCAGCATGACTTTAAAATGTAAATATAGGTCATAATAAGGTGCTTGAAAAAACAACCTATAGGGTCGTTTTTTGGAGGAGGACAGTCTCCTTTATTTTATTTATAATGTTGTCTAGCACATATATCAATGTATAAGAAATATAGGGTATGGCTGTCATTTAATTTGGTAACATCTCTAATTTCAGGCAGAATTACTATATTGTGAAGTTGTTCCTTACAATGGCTGAAATTATTTTATATCTTGGTAAAGATTTTAAAGGATGAAAATGTGAATTGAAAGCGAAGAAAATGTGGTAAAAAAAAAAATGATGTAAAGCACCCTTGCAAAAATAGACTGGGATAGATGCGTGACTGAGAATTTAGCATGCAAAATGAAAGATTCCAAGTGTAGTCCAGTGGAATAATGATATTATTTAAACCTATAGTAAGTACTTAAGATCTTTCTACAGAAGTTCTTGTGATGTCAGTCACATGAAAAATACCAAGCGATACAAAAGTGCCTGAAAAATGTGTACAACCCAGTATCAAAAAACCCCCAGTATGTCAAAGTGACGACTAATGATTATTTGTTGCACAACCATTGAGTGCAGCCCCTATAGTGTGTGTGTGTGTGTGTGCATCATCTTTCCAGACTAAATTACACTAGGCAGACAGCAGAGTTGAACAAGGGCTGGAGCGGACAGAGCGAGAGAGATAGTGTGAGCAAGACAGAACTAGATAGTCAAGTATAGAGAGAGAGAAAATGTGTGTGTGAGGGAGATAGACAACAAGTTGGGAGACAGAGTCAGGGGACAAAAGGCTGTTCTCCCTGTGTGGGCCAAAAGCAGTGCTGTGTGCTTGATATACAGTGAGCGACAGCTGGGATTTGGATAAGGAAGGTTTTCTGACAGAGAGAATGTGTTCTGGGTCAGTGCTATGGCATTTTGCTGTGAAGAGATAGCAGTGGCTATCAGCATTTAATGATACGGCTTTCTTTGAGAAAATACCAGAGATTACCAGCCTCCCAGAGGCTTCAATTACAGCCCGATAAAATAGTGTCTCTTTTTCCTCACCGGACAGCCATTAGTCATGACATAGCAGGTTTCATCAACTGAAAAGCATGTCACAAATTTGCCGTATTGGCATCCTAAAGTGTGTTTTAATGATGTCTGCAGAACTTATTGTGCTACTGAAATAGACAAACAACATTTAGTGGTTATTTAGTCTGCGTGTTTTCATTTGTTGCTACAAGCTCTGGGACAAATTATCAAAAGCATTTGGTAAACAACAAATTCCTCCAAAGAATGCGAAAAAAAAAAAAAAAAACTGTTATTGTTGTGTGATTGATTGTGTCTCTGAAATCTGGATTGGCATTTAGAAGAAATTGGTGATTCCCAATAGTGTAGACAGTTGGGAGCAGCTGTGGCCTAACGGTTAGAGAGTCAGACTGTAACCTGAAGGTTGCGGTTCGATTCTCAATACCGACAGGAAATGACTGAGGTGCCTTTGAGCAAGGCACCTAACCCCCAATCGCTCCCCAGGTGTCATAGCAAAAGGACTGCCCATGGCTCCAGGTGTGTGTGTCCAGTTTTCAGAGTGTGTTCACAATACTCCTAATGTGTGTGCACTACCTGGATGGGTTAAATGCAAAGGACAAATTCCGAGTATGGGTTATCATACTTGGCCTTCACATGTCACATTCACATTTTCACTTTCAAACCAAAAGTATTATTTTCTCCCATTGAATAATAAATTCTGAAAACAAAAAGGGATTTATGGCTAATACTATGGCCATTCATTACTTTAATGTTCAGAATTGAAATGCGGAATAGCAAACATGATATTTTTTACAGATATATTTTCTGTTAGGACCACTATCATCAAAGATGATTGACAGTTAGCATACAGTTTGGATTGTATCATGGTTTTGGTCTGGGCAAGAACTCCTAGTCCATCCATGCAGCCTAGCATGGATAAGAGCAGGGAGAGCAGCGTTCTTATGGTAAACAGAATGCATTGCAGATATCATTAATGTTCTTAATGACAATAACAGCATAATTCAAGATAAATGTGTCAAAGAGGAATATCAGAATGCAAAGTCCTGATTGTGGATGGAGGAGGGTAATTAGCTCCTGAGCAACACGATAAAGCTGCTCATAATACTGAATGAGACTTATATTGGGATGCTGTGTGTGTTAACGCCACACTGGATTTGTTCCTCAAATTCCTTCCCGTTTTTTTTTTTTTTTTTTTTTTTNGATCAGACATTCAGTGAGATTCACCAGAAGAACTAACATGACTGTTCCTTAGCCAAGTTGTATCATTAGAGTGACAAAGTAGGAAGTTCAGGAAGCGGATTTCCTGTTAGCCTGGATTTAATTAGTCTAATGATCAGAGAAGAGGGATTATGATTTCAGAACTTCTTTGTGTGAAATCTGACAGTTGTTACTTAATAATGCAAAGCTGTTTTAGGAGGGGATTTGAAGTTTTCATAACCAGTTTCTCACACTCTGTCTGCTTTCCAATTTGCATGTACTGTATGCACTAAAATATATTTTTTCACTATTATTACATAAACATTGGTCATTACATATTTAAGTGTAGCAACCTTATAAGTTGAAAATCTGCAAAATATTGTTTGAAATTGAGTTCTAATTTGAAACAGAATTTGCACTTGTTTTTTGTAACTTTTTGAAGGATGCCAGCTATACTTGGCTAGGCCCGCTATTTCTGCAGCAGCCAATCAGAAGTCCGCTTTTGCCCATTATTTTTGCTGTTATTCTTCCTAAAGGTAATGGGTGCTTCACACATTATTGTGAGTAGCTCCGGCAGTCTTTGTAAAACCCACACACACACATACAAACAAACACACATACACACACACACACACACACATGCACATGCACACACACATACCCGCCTGCCAAGAATAAAAATCCATCTGTGCAATGAGATTTCTCTGGTGTCTCCAGCTCGTCCAGAAATCTTCACTTTATTGTGAGGAGTCCAGGCAAAAGTTAAGAGTATCCTTGTTCTCAAAATAGAGTGCAAAGAAGAGACATTAGTCATAACCCCCAAACTGAAAAACAAGAGCATTTTTGGAGATCACTTTTAATTAGGAAAATGTGCTTGACAAATTGTTTAATCAACAAGAGGATTGTTTAAAAGATTTACATAAGAGTTTAGCGGTGTCAGAGAACTAGTGGGATTTATGGATTGACTACTGAACAGATATTTCACTCTATAGGAAAGATGTGTAATGATTGAGAAACCTTTGCAGTGCAATAATGAATTACATACAGCGACCACAAAAGATATTTAGGCAGCTACGCTACAACTAAATACAATTATAAATGTATCATCATATTAGTTACAAAAACAAATAAATGTACATGTAAATACATGTATTTTAGGTTTTAATGGTAAAACTGACAAAAATGTTAATATATTTTGTTTGTCAGCTAGGTATTAGTGGAACTTGTTCATATTGGTCCCCCTGCTTGTTGTGTGAACTTGAGGGAATTTACTTTATACATCCACTTAAAGGGTTAGTTCACCCAAAAATGAACATTATGTCATTTATTACTCACCCTCATGTCGTTCTACACCCGTAAGACCTTCGTTCATCTTCGGAACACAAAGTTATTTTTGATGAAATCCGATGGCTCAGTGAGGCCTCTATTACCAGCAATGTCACTGAATCTCTCAAGATCCAGAAAGGTACTAAAGACATATTTAAAACAGTTCATGTGAGTACAGTGGTTCTACCTTAATAATTATAAAGCGACCATAATATAATGACTTTTCAACGATATCTAGTGAAGGCCGATTTCAAAACACTGCTTTGAAGCTTTAGGAATCTTTTGTTTCGAATCAGTGGTTCGGATCGCGTAAACAAAGCCTCGTTTCCTGAAATCACGTGACTTTGGCGCGCCGAACCACTGATTCGGGATTAAGGTAGAACCACTGTACTCACATGAACTGTTTTAAATATGTCTTTAATACCTTTCTGGATCTTGAGAGGTTCAGTGACATTGCTGGCAATGCAGGCCTCACTGAGCCATCGGATTTTATCAAAAATATCTTAATTTGTGTTCCGAAGATGAACGAAGGTCTTACGGGTGTAGAACGACATGAGGGTGAGTAATTAATGACATTATTTTCATTTTTTGGGTGAACTAACCCTTTAAAGTGCCTTGTGGCCACTTTTTAAAAGTAACTACAAAAATGTTAGAAGTATTAGAATCAGTTGCCATTTGGTTTGATATTTGGTTATCTAATGCAATACATTTGTAAATGTGTGACTTAAGTGTCCCAAAATCTACAAATACTTTCTGGGGACATTATAAATTGTTAAATGTGACAATGGCAAAAGTGTGTAGGCTTCTGTGCTCCTCTGAGTTCTGTGCTTAACTAAACTCCTGCCCACACAAACTGACAGAATGGGTGTGATTCATTTCATTTCCAGTTATACAGTTAAACAGTCTGCTATACTTAAGCTCATATTTTACAAATAAACACATGTTCACAGACTTAGTCATATATCAGTATGCTTTCAATACGAGGTGATGCACAAATGTGTCCTCTGCACCATGTCAGTGGTGTAGGTTGTTAACTTTTTTAAAACCCCTTCTTATGTTTACAATAAAATGAAAATTTATTATAGTTTAAATTTGTTAAATGTCATGTCTTTAAATATATTTGTAATTACACATTTGCAATAAAGTTGCAATTTAGTATGTTTAAAATACATTAACTTCAAATGTAATATTGTACACTGCAGTTAAAATTATGATCATGTTCTTTACATGTGCTTTAGTATATATCTTTAGTCAAAACATCAAAAGATGTGTACTTCTTTAAAGCACAACAAAGTTATTAAATATCAATTAAATTTTAATATTAATTTTAAAGTAAAACTTAATTTGTCCTAACAAGTTCCTTTTTAGTGGTTTTCATGTTGTTTTTAGAGTTCAAAAGCCTGGGCATTCTGTAAAATATCTTATTTTTTTGTTTCACAGACAAAATAAAATCATGCAGATTGACAACATGAGTGTGAAAAATGATGACAGTATCTTAGTGCACTTTAGGTCGTACAACTGAGTGTTGAGTTGTAATCATACAGAACACAGAAGATGAATTATGGTAATCAAAGTTTTCTGAGAGAGACTACAACTTTTTGTCTGGAAGCTTTGCCTGTTGCTTTCTTTTTCCTAGTTTCCTTCACAGAAAATGCACAAATAGTCAACTCACTATCTGGACATGTACTCAGTTCTAAATCACCTTTAAAACAGCTTGCTTTGGATGCAGCTTTTATAGTGCTATTTAGACAGGGCAGCTTTCACCAGGAATATTTTGGCCTGTCTTAAACAGCACTAAAGATTTGCTTCGGCATTTATTTTTAATGTGGCTGTTCTGGATTATGTACCCAAGTGAGAATTAAAAAGTATACATTGTGATATGGACATAAATGGAAACTTGTGAGTGAATTACATTTAGTGTGTATTAACAACAAAACAAAAAAACTAATGTAGTATACTGAACTAATATAGCATTAATATATAAGCACCATTTAGTACAGTGTTGTAAAGGAACCATACTGACATACTCTCAGCTGAATAAAAAGTCTGGTCTTTCTGTCATCAAGCATTCAGACTGATTCACTCCATGACTAGTATATTAGTGACATCATTTGGTTCCATTTGCTTAATTGCTCAACTCAAGAGATTCAGTCCTGAAGCAACCTTTTGTTGTTTGCAGTGTACTGTATGTATGTGTGTGTGTGTGTGTGTGTGTGATCAGAAACGGTCAGCTCTGTTTATTCAGATGGGTCTGGTTAAAATGGAAAATGTGCCCTGTGTTTCTGGCTAAAGCTACGTATTTTCCAGTTGAGGATTTCCAGTTTTGTGTACCTGCTGTGCTGTGAGACCACTGCCACTGTCAGAAGCCACACTGCATGATGGTCCAGCAGCTACAGCACAATCTATAGCAAATTTGTTGTGTACTAGGTAGCTGGCCAGCAAACTCTACACTGAGTTAAGCTGGCTTTTCTTTCTCTCTACCTCTAAACTGTTCTGACTCTTCTGTCCCTCTCAAAGGTTGGGGAAATATGTGCCCTTCTGAAATAGTGGAAATTCAAGAATTATATTATGTATATGAGTTGGCCTGTTACATTATAAATGCAGTTAATTGAAAAGAAAAGAAGATACAATTGATGAATTGATTTTTCAATTTGAGGGAGAGTAAGAAAATTATATTTTTATTTGACTTTTTCTTTAACAAATCTTTCAATAAAGTAAAATCAGAAATTATATTGTTTACTTTATAATGCACATTCCTGGTCTTATCGATCATGATTCATGAGTGCACATTATTCCATGGATATAAAAATGCCTCCATTCTGGTAAGGAATACTATTTTCAGATTTTCATCTAATCAGTTACTAAGAGTAAAATTAAGTCCAGTCCCACTTGTAATTACAACACATTTTGGAAGTAAAATTAGTTTTGAATGGAGTGTCAAGTTGACTTGAAGCAAAAAATCAGTCTATGGAATTTGAAAAAAAGAAAAAGAAAATTGAAATATTTCTGTTTTACTAGGCTAGCAAGCAGCTCTGCTTAAAAAGATCATTGCTGCTCTAAGACGTAAATGGACTGGAAAAAAAGGGATTTTCTTTCCAGTTATGTCTGTAATAAATCAAATCATCTATTAAACATTAGTCAGGAAATGGACTGATAACCAGAAAAAGATGGATGGATGGATGGATGGATGGATGGATGGATGGATGGATGGATGGATGGATGGATGGATGGATGGATGGATGGATGGACGGACGGACGGACGGACGGACGGACGGACGGACGGACGGACGGACGGACGGATGGATGGATGGATATTTCAGCTGAGCTATTTTCAGATTCATGATTCACGGCAATTGCACTAAATGACCTGAGCGTTCCTGCTACTAAAACCTGTGAAACTCATTGAGCTGTTTTAAAGCTCAGCAGCTCTGTTTAATTTATTGCTCAATCATTAGAGTCTAGTCAGGGTATTCTGTCAAGTGCTCCGTGGCTTATTATACTTTCATGCTCTCACTGCTCCATTTAAATAAACTTCATATAAATGTACATGTGTGTGCAGTGGCTTATAGGGGACAGAGAGAGCCCATGTTCCCCTGCATGCTCCAGGAGTCACGGCAAGCCTGTGTGTGGGTCAGACGGACGCAGTTATGATACCAACTGTGACCTGGAGAGGGCAAAATGCAAGGACCGCACTCTCACCCTTGCCCACAGGGGCCGATGCAAAGGTCAGTGGACATCAGAAACTTTTGTGTGATAACTTCTGAAAACCATTGAGGCATCTTGAATTGCATGTGAGAACTGTATTATTTCTTTTAGAAAACAGATGCGGTTCACAGTAGCACTCCAGTAATGCATGATATTGTAACACTGATAACACAAAACATCTGTTCATGTAGTTATGGAGTACATCATCACTCCACATCATCTGAATATATAAATATCCCCAGAGCAAGACAATTTTACTTTAAAATTGCATAAACATTTTCTGACTTGTTTTCAGAATATTTCAGCTCAAATGACCGAAACCTAATAAGTATAACATGTCCACTAAAGGCTAATCAAGGTTATGAATTCAAGTGCAATTTAATAATAATAATAATAATAATAATATTCCAAAGAGCACAAACCATGAACATGTAGAGTTACATAAAGACAAATCTAGACAAGAGGGCGGTAGACCTTGGTCATGGTAGATGCCGTATTGAATTTTATGTTGATGAAAACGAGTCTGTGCAATCATGAGCTGAACAATATGTTGTTAAACTACAGTATAACACTATAACTGAACACTATAATTCTATCCCTCACAGCCTTGTTTTCATTCCTGTCAAAAACTGAATATGGTGCAACCCTGACTAAGGTCTATACACAAGAAAGCTAATCCTAAATCAAGACAAACCTGCGCTTTGTCCGAAGTCGCATACTGACTGAGTAGGTACCACGTGATTAAATGACTTCTTTAAAACAATCTCTATGAATGTGTTTAGTATGAATGTAAACTGGATGTATACATCCTCCATGTTGGCACTGTCATGTGACCTAAGGCCTCAGTTGCATTGCTTACCTGGCATTCATGACTCCTCTCCTGTGGCCTCTTGGGATAGTAAAAGCGTCCATCAAATATTGTACACTACAGAATCAGTAGTAGGTCATCTGGGTACTTTTCGTCTACTGTTTTATGAATACTACTCTTTTTGCATACTATTTAGAGAAATAGGCATATTCGAACGCAGTGCTGAAAACTAGTTATAAAGGAAACAGGAACATGAGAGACAGGAAACAATGAACAAGGCAACAGGAACTAGGAACAAGAACTTCAACATGAAAGCACATATCAAAATAAAAGACCTATCAAAAACATGAAGCCAGAACAAAACTAAACAGTAAGTGACAGTAAGCTAGACTATTCCTTGAGTGTTTGTGTTAATAATAAATATGTAAATGTTTTTGTTTTTGTTTTTTAATATTGAAATTTCAGGTAAAAACTGGGTGAGGATTGATCAGCCTCTTCCTGCGCCAACACTGGTTTCAGAGGTCAAAGAGCTGACAGGTATGAAAGGTATGAGCTATGACCGTTTCACCATTTGTATTATGCTTGCGGCATTTCACATTATACCCACTATATATTTTACAAATACTACTGTTGTTGTGTCATGGAATGTAGTTTTAAGAGATTTTAGAGTAGAATGTAGTTGTTTAAACTTCAAATATGTGGTTTATTTATAAAGATAGCGCATTTCTGAAAATTTGCTTCAGCGTTTTCAGAGATTTGAGCTCCAGGATGTCAGCGGCCATTCAGCGCTCATGGGTATATCTAACAGGCAATCTTTGGTCTCAGAACAAATAGTTTTGTCAATGTTTTATAAATTTATATTTTAATATAACTTTAATTCTGTATCAGAGCACTGTATTTGTACTTTTGACTGAATTGCTTAGTAACTTTTAGAAACTTTTTATGATTGGTTATTAAATATTATAGTTCAATAAATAATATTTTATATGGATAAAATTAGTATTTTAGTATTTAAAAATAGTATTTGGTATTGAGTAACAGTCTGTGTGTTAGTGATGGTGATTTTGGCTTTAGTGCAGGTTACATTGTTATGCCTTTAGATAGCGACAAGAGACTGGGTGTCTTTGTGGGTGAGTCAGTAGCAAATACTTTTATATTAAAAGGGACTGAAACAAGGTTGCAAGCAAGGACATTATTTTTTCAACAACACCTTGTAAGATGCAACCAAATTGACCAGTGTTGTCATGGGAAATACCCATATCCATTGAAAGGATACTGCAACAAAGATATCGCTTTCCTCAGCGTATTATTAATATGAGATTGACCTGAAGAATTAATGCTGTATCAGATGCAGGTAATCGCGCTCGCGCATTCAATCTCTTTCTCATAATAATCTACGTAATATTTTTAGCATATAGCTTTATAATATTATACACAATACTTTTAGATATAATAGCTTTTAACTTCAATGAAACAATTCAGCGTTCCTTCGTTACTAGTTTAATTTTCGAATTAGTAACAGAGGCTTGGGCTCATCTGTTAAACTCTCAACTTGAGATTCCTTCCTAGCGGAAGGAAGTGAGCCGTATCGCACTCCTACTCATGTGATATTGCTCATATATATTACACCTTTAGCATTTAGCTTAATGTGTTTAAAACTGCTGTGGCAGCTTAAGCCTCACATTCCTCACCATTTTTCAAATTAGGATGCGGTTTTACCTTTTATGTGTTGTTGGCTTGATCTCAAATCAACACATCTGTGTGTGTGTCAGTCTAGAAAGAATATACAGTCCCTGGAGCATTAGAGCAAACTACCAAGGGAACGTGTATGCCCAATGGTATGCATGTAAGTTTTTGCAGGCCGTGTTCACATACTGAAAGGCAGATTGACTGGCTTTAAGTCAAGGTCAGCCTGCAGCATCATCAGTTTCTTAGACTTAAACTGTCAGTGAAAGTGGACAGGAATGATCGCTGACATCACTGTTTTTAGGAAAAACACTAACCGGTGTCTATTAACAAACTCTCTTTAGATATTTCAGGTTGCGTACAGCTAACTTTACCATTATTTACTCAGCGTAAAGTACATACATTACAAACAAAAATCCTCTTTAGCAAACTGAAATAGGAAATTGATCATTAAAAACTAATGGAAAGTTAGCTTTATTAGGGCTTCAGACTAACAGAGAGACATTTACCAAAAATATTGCATATTTTGTCCCATAGAAATGTACATTTGACAGTAAAGCATTGATTTTTGAGTTTGGATACATATGTAAATGTAATGAATTGTGAATATATTATATATATAATTTTTATTATTATATATAATTTGTCTGAAGGCTTGTTTCCATATATTCTACAATAAAAAGGTCAGATTAAGAACTAAAGTGTTGTAGTTTGGTTGTTCTGTATATGTCAGTATAATTAGCTCTTGTGTTGTCGGGGGCTGACTGCAGCCCACCTGTCTCTTCCAGACGATCGGTCACAGACTTCACAGATACAACAGGTGTTTCTCATTTCTGCATCATGGATGATTTAAGAGGATCTGCTCACAGGCATGCATAGGGCAGATTTGCAATTTGTCTTTGTGTGCTTGCTAAACTTACATCTATCTGATTTCATAGCTTCAAGAATGTATCATGCAAGAATTTTAGGACTAAACTGTGGAAAGATTAAAAGTTAAAATAATCTGCTGGTATCACATGGTTTTTAGCCTCCCTACTTCTTGGGATCAGTCCAGCACTGAGGTCCAACTTGTAAGTGTTGTTTATTTGACTAGGATGACTAAATAGTCTCTGTATTCATACAAAGTGCCTACATGTTGGAACACGACACTCAGCTTTGCCATTTCAAAACCTCATATTTTCCTTGCTTAGATGAAGTTTCAAGATTAAGAATCTTCATGATGCACTTCTTACCGCAAGTGATGAGACTTCTTTAGATGACTGTTTAATGAGATGACTTTTCCAATAATCCTATTTTCAGAAATCTGCCTGTTAATTGTTTTCACAATTTCCATGGTCATGGAAATATCCAGCAATTTTATATATACATATATCATATCTAAAATAGAATTGCTCTTTGTGAGTAAAATTTAAAAAAAAAATAATAATAATAATTGAAGGCCATTTAATGAGATTGCTTTTCTAATAATCATATCTTCAAAATTGCTCTTGTTAATTGTTTTTAGAATTTCCATGGTCATGGAAACATCAAGCAATTTCAGTTGGTGATTTCCAGGCCTGAAAAACTCAAAAGTGATATCTTAAACTATCAACTCAAGTGATATTTTAAAAGATCATGTCATGGAAATTCCTATCAGGAATATACATTTCTCTAGTTACTTAGTGCTTAAATATAATTGCAATTTGTCAGTGAAATTTATATTAGTGTGTGTATGTATGTGTATGTGTGTTTGGTGTCTTATGTGAATTTTTTCCCCTTATTACTCAGCAACATTTTTCAATTTATTAATTTCCTAGATAATATTTTCCAAAGCGACATATAGTGAATTCAAGGAATAATTTTGTATAAATTCCCTCAAAATGAAACCCATTACATACTAAAAGTGTAACAATAATTGTACGGCAAGTTTATAATTAGGCATGTTTGCATCTATATTGCAGAAGCGGGCCAGACGAAATGTCGGACTGAGAGGATTCAGGCTCTGGAACAGGCCAAGAGGCCACAGGAATCCATTTTTATCCCAGAATGCAATGACGACGGGACATTTGCCCAGGTCTGTCAGAGTCCCGGATAGCTACACTTAATATGTTGCTTCTGACATTGACGAATCCTAAAGCAAAGTGGACGAATTAGCCTTCTAACATCTTCCCCAGCCTTGATAGGATTCCAAAAAAATTGCACTTCCCTGTGTTTCTCATCAGCACGGCCGCATAGGGAATTTGAATGGAAAGTGTACATTAAATCGCATTTATAGACTCACAGCCTTTATTTCACCTGCGCCTTTGCTTTGTTAAACAGCGATCATCCAGTCCGCCTAAGCTTTTAATGCCTCATCATTTATGAGAGTCGTTTTTCACTCTGAATAATTGTATTCCCCCAGCGCAAGCGCCGGGACGTTTCGTGCGGGTCGTCCAGGAGATACAAGAGCAGTTACTGGAATTTCCTCTCACCTCTATCCGTCTGTATCTCCTCCAGGTCCAATGTCACACCCTCACAGGATACTGCTGGTGCGTGACGACAGATGGCAAGCCAGTCAGCGGCTCTTCTGTCCAGAACAAAACGCCAGTGTGTTCAGGTACTGTATGTATGCAGATAGTATCTCTAGACTGTTTGCTTGGATTATCGCTTTGTGTTTAGGTCGTGCTGAAAAGCAGAACCGCTAAACCATCAGGTGCCTTGGTCAAGAAGTTGTGCCTGTAGTCCATCACTTTCAAAGCCATTAGACTTTGTTTGATTTAAATTGTGCTCTTTGTTTTGGTGGAGTCAGCGTGATGTTAAACTCTAGCCACCGCTCTGTTTAGTTTACTTCTACTGTGTTTGTGCATGGAACCGAGAGGTGATGGATAATATCCTGGAGGACTTAGGCTGACTCCGAAAGTTCATCCATTTTTCTCTTCTCTACGGTTTCTACATTTCTGCTTTTCTCTCTTTCTGTCTCTTTCCAAATTCACACTCAATCAATCTCTGTCTTAATCTGTTTCATTCTCTACAATTTTTCCTTCTTCTCCATCATTGCTTTCTCATTCTCTTTTCATTGTATAACTGCTTTCAGTGGACGGTTGGAATGAGGGAGCTTTTCTCTTCGTAAATGAATGGGAACACTTTGCTCTAATGGCCTTGATTGTTCTGTTGGAGATAACACCACCAACTCTTGCCAGAGCTGGATTACATTATGATTGGAGCACCTGGTTCTTGTCTTTTTTGTGTGTGTGTCTTGACATTTTATGATTGCATGCCATCTCATGCTTACCTAACCCTGATGTTACATTTCTACTAGTTTACTGGATGGTACCTTCAACCATTGTCAGTTCAGTTCATCTGTAGTGCATTGCAGAGACACATGTGAAACTTTTTAGAATTTTTGCTTGTTCCATATAATTAATCATTTTATTAAAAAATGTTTATTATCATTATAATGAATATATTGGGATGTTTTTAATTTAAGTACAAAAATATACATTTACCTTAAGTTTACTTAAAGGATTAGTCCACTTTTAAATAAACCTGATAATTTACTCACCCCCATGTCATCCAAGATGTTCATGTCTTTCTTTCGTCAGTCGAAAAGAAATTAAGGTTTCTGATGAAAACATTCCAGGATTTTTCTCCATATAGTGGACTTCAATGGCCTCCATACGGTTGAAGGTCAAAATTACAGTTTCAGTGCATCTAAACGAAAAAACGAAACCGGCGCCGCGTTCGTTCCGTAAGTAGAATAGGGAAGGCGTAGAACATTCAGCATAAGCGTTTTGAAGAATGCGGAAACCGGAAGTACGTTCAAGGCGATATTTTGTGTTTGTAAAGCATATACAGTTGTATTTTTTTCGAAAATGACCGATCGTTTCGCTAGATAAGACCCTTTTTTCTCGTCTGGAATCGTTTAAAGCCCTTTGAAGCTGCACTGAAACTGTAATTTTGACCTTCAATCATCTGGAGGCCATTGAAGTCCACTATAAGGAGAATAATCCTGGAACGTTTTCATCAAAAACCTTAATTTCTTTTCGACTGACGAAAGAATGACATGAACATCTTGGATGACATGGGGGTGAGTACATTTTCAGGAAAAGTTTATTTAAAAGTGGACTAATCCTTTAACACTGTTACCATTTCTGCAAAGAATTGCAAAATGTAATTACCAAACAATTTCCAAACAGATTTCCCTAGCACTTTCACAACGTCCCAAATTGCATATTATCCGTCAAAATTAAAACTAGTGTGTTCCAAATTGTAGAATGTTGAAATGAGTTTTCCAAAGATTCACGGTTAGAATCCGATGTGCAGATCCATGCATACTCTAATGGCTAATATTGCCCACAACCCATTGCATGTTGGAAAAGGATTTGATTAGAATTACAAACAAGAAGAAAAAGTGTTAAAAAACAGCAAACATGGCGGATGTGCGAGACCGACGGTTAAGTAGAGAGGTTTAGATAAACGAGTTTGAGTGATTAATAATCAGTATCTAACCTGACAAAAATATATTTATTTGGTGTTCTCTACATTATATATCATCTGCAACAGCATTGTGCACTTTTATAATGATACATTTGGTCACTAATTTTTAAATGCACTATTATACAAAACCGCGACTGGCAAATCAACATGCTACTACATTTCTCTCTGAGCGATACAGTAGGAAATTATATTAAATTTAATTTGGAGGATCTTAACTGTGACATGATGATTGATGGGGCAGTTTAAATGGTGAGAGCATGCACTTAACTGAGGAACATAATGTTAAAGATGCAATTATGATGAAGTAGAATGTCCCAAAGCTTGCCTACTATTCTGCTACACACTCAAATGTATGTACTTTCTCTTCACAAAAACAGTATTTATAACCCCTCACTCAGGTCCTACTCTACCCACTTTACGCGGGCCTCGAACCTGGGTCTCCGGCGTGAGAGTCGGACGCTCTAACAAGGAGGCTAAAGGCTGCGATCTTTAGTGTCAGTGGTTAGAGCATCTCTTGAGATCAGAGGAGTGAGGTTTACTCACACAGCGACTACTAGCTGGCTTCTGTTACATAAACTTTTAGTGCATGGTATAAATTGGCGAATTGGGACAGAACATTTATTGTTTTGATCTCAACTTTATGACATTGGTTGAGTCAGTAAGTTTGTTCGACTTCATGTGGCACTGCATAGTCCGAACAGTGTCTGACATGAAGCAGTGCATGCCGGTTACAAATTTTGTCTGACTTGAGATGGCGCCGACACCACGTCACTGTTGCATATGTAAGAGTGATTCGAGAGCAGTCAGCTGGTTTATTCTGCAAAGCTTCTCCAGAGCGGCTGTAACGGAGGACAGCTAGTGAGAGCTGTGCAAGTAAACCTCACTCCCTGAGTAGGATCGGAGGGGTTACATTGGTGCCGTGACCCGGATGGGAGTGAGGTTTGGGGGGGTGAGTGTAACGGAGGCCAGCTAGTGAGAGCTGTGCAGGTAAACCTCACTTCCTTTAATCTCAAGAGGCGCACTAGCTACTGACGCTAGAGACTGCAGTATTTAGCATCCTTGTTAGAGCGCCCGCCTCCCATGACGTTGGTTTGAGACCCTCTTGGAGCGAGGCGGGTAGGACTGGAGTAATTATACGGCTACACATTCTGTGTTCAGTTTCATGTAATAATAAATTATATTGTGACGTTTATCAAAATAAAAATTATAAAACAAATACATCCTACTTTATTTGTATTTAAAAATCTGCAAGCGGCAGATCTCGCCGATCGGTTAAATCCAGCCGAAGTCGAACACTCTTACTGTTATTATATTGGGCCACTCAAATAAACAGCAATGTTTTGTTAGCAACACATAGAAACAGACTGAGAATAGAATAGCATGCTACCATACTATTTCTGCAGTATGCAGTGTGTACAGTACACTACAACATTAATTTCTTTATGATTGGAATAACAGATACTACCACACTTGCCAAAATATATACTATACAACAGGGCATGGTGCTCGAAACATCATATCATGCACTTTACTTGACATTCCATTTCCTGTTCGAGAAATTAACTGGAATTTATAGAGCTGCTATGTATTCTGTCATTTGAATAAAACGTGAAAATATTTTAGCTTCTGTTCACCAACTTTCAGCGTTAAACAAAAACCCATACAAAAAACCCCACTGACTTTAGGAAGAGCTAAAATACTAAATCATCTCCAAGTTTTGGCCCACAAAAATATGTCATCCCTGCAGCACTCTATATAACCAAAGATTTGTAAAAAAAAAAAAAAAAAAAAATCCCATAAGATCTGCTTTTACTCTCTCTTTTTAAAAAAAATATTGTTTACATTAAATTTGATTAAATTGCAGAGGAAATGTTTAAATTTTTTGGATGACCGCTGGAAGGCACTTGCTAGATGCTGTTAGGTAATGACATTTTAGCTCACTACAATTTGAATTCTTTAGCATACTATTTCACATACTACTTTTTAAAAATGATAGACAGTGTTCAGTGTAAACTGTGCAACATTCTGTTCTGAACACAGCTTCAGTGCGTCAATGAATGAAAGGCTTACTTAGGCTATAGTTGTCTCTTCATATTTAGCTGGAATAGTTGAAAGTATTTCTGTACTTGTTTAATAACAAATGTGTTTCTAGCTTTTCTTCCTGCTGCTTGTTGTCCTGCAAAAGATCCCATAATTGTATTATTGTTTCATTCAAAAGTAAAAGATTCACATTGACGTGCTAACCAGTGATTTTTTTATTTTTTTTTATTTTTTTGCAATAATATCACACTCAGATGCATTCTCTTGTTTCAACCTTGGCTCACTGTTCTATATTTTATGAATGCTCAAAAGATGGACCAGTCCTGTCCCAGAAATGAGTGAATCCCATGAATCACCACTTAAGTGAAATGTCTTGCACACGTTTGCAGGAAACTTCCGTGAATTTATGGGAACTCATGCTGGGACAAGTGGATTGTCAGGTAGTAAATTTCATTCCAAATAGCCCTTTTGTTCAAAGTTCTCTTTCTCTCCAGCATTTTAATTTTTTGACTGTCTAATCTTGAATTTATGCATGCCTTTAATCCTGAGCATTTGCACGTATTTGGATCAATGTGATTATTGATTGTTTGTGCATACAGTCAGTAACTATCCTATCCTCAATGTATTTTATCTATTTTGTGTCACATTAAAGTGTGTTTTATTAATGGATATTCAATCCTGGAGATCTATCTTGCTGCAGAATTTTGTTTCAACTCTAATCAAACACAACAGAACAAGCTAATCAATCCTTACACTGATGTCTACACAGAAGACTTCAATCAAGAAAAACACACTGTAGTTCCGTTCCAAACAGAAGTTCTCAAAACTTTTGCGTTAGAAAAAAATGTTGGAAATATATTCTGCAGGAAGGTATGTCTACAGTACCTTTTTCAATAACAGTTATAATAATAATAATGTATAATGTATAATAATTGTAACAATGGATGTGGTGATTTTCACTACTTAAATAAATTAATGTAGCAGTGCAAACCATTTTTTCCGTGTGGGTGTGGGTGTGAGTGTGGTCCTGGTAAACTATTTTTTTTTTATAGATCATAAAGA
>RJVU01064075.1:398691-412212 GCA_003731715.1 Anabarilius grahami
TTTTTTTTTTTTTTTTTTTTTTTTTTTTTTTTTTAATGTAAAAATGCAGAAAGTTTTCTGTGGTGGGTGGGTAGGGTTAGGGGTAAGTTTAAGGTTAGGGGTTAGAATTTCTTTTTTCATATCCATAATGAATGAATGCACCCAACACCTGGAATAACATGGAGTTTGGCATTACAGGAAACTTAATTTGCAGATAATAACATTTCAACTTATTTAGCAGTGGAAATGTGGTTTCAGAGTGATCTAGTGGTTGTGTTCTGATTTTTTTTGGGGGGGGGAGTGGTTAACTTTTTTCTTGAGCTGTTTCTCCCATTTGTGTAAGTTAGGGTGTTACAGTTGTCACTCACATTTTGTATTCTTTTGTATCTGACTTTCCAAAGTGCATGCTGTGTTCCTACAATTGCAAGTTAGACCTATTTAACCTGGTCTTCCAAAGTGAGGTGGTTACTGTACTGCATTGCAAAAGTTGAGTAAACATTCTGCTCTCTCTTTAAAGGGTCAGTAACCGATAAGCCACCGGGACCTCCTAGCTCTGGCAGAAAAGGTGAGTTGAATTTCGCAGAAATGTGAGTGTGCGTGCACTTATGTATGAGAGATATTGAAAACTAACAAATCAGAAGGATGCCATACTGCAACGCCACTAAACTTTGTGTTTTATGTCTCCTTTTATTTATTTATGTAAGAATAAATGTGTTTCAGCACATTTAAATAGATGTCAACTTTTGCCTCATTTTACTCTGACATGTTCATTTGGCCTGACTCTGACTCAACTTTGTCAAGCTTTTACTTCAGACTTAAGTTTCTCTGAGGGCTGTAAAGGATGAAAACCTATTCCAGTTGTTCCATTTAACAGCCAGTGTAAGAACTTAGCACACATCAAAGGCTGGGCTCTGTTACAGCAGTGAAATCTCAAACAGCTAATATAGATGTTAACAGCAGCAATGGCAGGCACCTACTTTTGTGGGCCCTAACTCAGGAAAGCCAGATTGTCATTTACAGGCCCCGAGGGTGGTGTATAGGGGTTTGAGAGTGCGTTTTCAGTTTGTACCACTGGGGTGGGAGATGGTTGTGCTGGGAATGTGTGGTAGGGTTTTCGGAATGGAGTTTGCCTCTGTTTTTTCAGATCTTGTTTCACCTCTTCTGAATTGGGCTGCACTCAAGACAAAGTGCATGTGCAACAGATGTTTATGTCACCAGCAGGTGGACTGTGGTTGTGTGTCACTGTACGTGAGTCTTTTGCACTCAGCCCTATAGAGTTCACTGCAGGGTTCCAGAAGTATAAATGCCATTCACACTCTTTATAGCATAATTGACATATAAACTTTTGGAGAAAGACGCACAATAAGCTCTGATTTTGTTAAAAATAAAGAATCTTTTCATTATTGTGTTTTAGGCTTTAATGCTCCAAAATAACATGTACTCAGCTAGTTAGTTAGCTAACGGGTAGCTTAACTAGCCTCTGCTAGTCTGTGATAGTCTAGTCTCAGCCTCAGACATCATGCCAATGGAACACTTGCTGAAAATTGGAAAACACTAAAGGAGTTTCAAAGTCGTTATCTGATTGGTTGAATTCTACAAGATTTCTGGGAGAGACAGTTGGAAATAAAGCCAAACCAAATGCCAAACCCCCTTAATGGAAGAAAAAAGCCATTGTGTTTACAACTGTCACAATGAGCGTGTCAACTAAACACTGGATTTTTAATAAAATTTGGTGACTCACTGTTGCCATTGTTGTAGTAAATTTTCACAACGTTCTTTAGCTAATGAATGATCTATTGGTTGCACCTCTGTCTGTTATTGTAGGAACATCGACTTTATATATTTTTACGCCTCTAAACTGTGATTGGTTGCTTTACATGTCAGCAGTGTTGGGCACATTACTTTAAAAAAGTAATTAGTTATAGTTACTAGTTACCTCTCACAAATAGTAACTGAGTTAGTAACTGAGTTACATCATTATAAAAGTAACTAATTACCAGGGAAAGTAACTATTGCGTTACTTTAAAAAATATATATATATATATATATGTCAATTAACTTGGATGCCCCCAATATTAAATATATCTAAAAATAAATTATTATTTCTTTAATGTTATGTTTTAAATTCATCTAATTGATTATGAAAAGTGAACAGCATGAGTAAGATAGAATACATCATAAGATGCGCAATATATCGGGAGACAGTGTGGGTCAGACATGATTTTGACCACTTCATTAAGTTTTGTTTTGTAGAAAGCCTTTCTTTAAAGGGAATTTCGTTTTGTAAAAATTGTATCTTAATTTTAATCAATGTTTCATCAACCAATTTCCTGGATTTAATAAATAAGAAGCAAATATAGCAGAAAATATAATCATGACCATATAATCATGGCACCGGCGCGATCACTTGCACGTGAACTGGAGCGTGTCTTATAGGCTAAATGAGCCGAAACTCAGCGGTTGAAAATAAAGCTTGAAATGTCTACTTTTAAACAAAATAATTCAAAACAAAAAGAAATAGGCTACACTCTGATTATGTAATCCGAATGAAATGTGCATTTTCTCTCTAAGCGCGTCCACGGAGATGATGAGAGTCAACAATGTCAACTTCATCTTTGCAGCCGACACGGATTCAGAAAACATTAGTCTATTAATAAACAATTAAAATGTCTCCTTACTGTTTTTGTCACATTCATAATCATTACTTTTGCTGGTTCTTTATGGCAAGCTTTATGCGTGCGCTTGAGGGATATATAGCCTATATTACATAAACGCTCATTATTATGGTTTATTCTCTCCAGTATTTAAGAAATCAAATTAATATAAATGTGATTAGTTAACTAATGGCTTAAATGAACAACTACTAGTCCAACACACACATCAGAGAAAAAACGTTGCAGGTCCTATGGCTGAGAGAGAGCCTACTCGGATGAAAACTGCTTCAGTGAGCTCAATTATAGTAACGCAGCATTTTTTTTTTGTCAGTAACATAATGGCGTTGTAACGGGGGAAAAAGTAATTTGTTTGATTACTCGTTACTGAAAAAAGTAACGCTGTTAGTAACGGCGTTTATTTATAATGCCGTTATTCCCATCACTGCATGTCAGTCAGACGGCCTCTTGGGCGGTCCTTGGCCAATGAAAGCTGCTGTGGAGTCCGAAGGTTTGGCTACACAAGACTAGCAAAAATCTGACTGTGTAGAACTCATTGTAGTATTTTTTTTTTAACAGGCTAGTGGAGGTCAGCACTCCTTAGCTAGCTAGCTTGCTAACATTATTTAATCTGTGATGCTGCATTAAATGGATAGTTCACCCAAAAATGAAACTTCTGTCATCATTTACTTACCCTTATTTTGTTCCACACCTGTATTTCTTTTTTTTTCTGAAGAACAAAACAAGATATTTTGAAACATTTCTGTGTTTGAACTATCCTGTAAAGCCTAAAACACAGTAGTGATTCTACATTTTCGAACACAATCTTGCACCTTTTTTTCTCCAATTTTCAATTACTTTGAATCAAATGCTGTGATGGTGAAATTAATCTCGAAGCTGGTTGGGTTTTTTTTTTTCAAAAACAATTGTGTGTTGGACATTGTTGTTGTCAATGACACATTCTCTGACACAGATTTAAAGATGTTTGTCTTTAAAAACAAACAACAAAAAAGGATTGGCTTTTAACAATTTATAATTTATATTACTACCTACATTATCTTTGTAAATGACCCTTGTTTATATAAAAGACAAAGAATAATAAAATTCACTTTCAGAACATATACTTATTTTTGCAGAACACAGAAATGATCGATGAAGGGATAGTTCACTAAAATAAATTATCCCATGATTTACTCACCCTCAAGCCATCCTAGGTGTATATCACTATCTTCTTTAAGACGAAAAAAATCTGAGTTATATTAAAAAATATCCTGGCTCTTCCAAGCTTTATAATGGCAGGGACTGGCGCTCCAAAAGAGTGCATCCCTCCATCATAAAAGTAATCCATACAACACCAGGGGGTTAATAAAGGCCTTCTGAAGCGAAACGATGGGTTTTTGTAAGAAAAAAAATCCATATTTAAAACTTTATAAACTAAAATAACTAGCTTCCGGCTGACGGCAGTTAGAAAAAGAGTAACTTCTGACACGATGTATGATGTAGGAAGTAAAGTAAGCTTAGACGCCTCTCACGGTTCAAATTAGGCTGGGCAACAAACTCATGCTCCTCTTCTCTTAAATTGAAATCCTCTGATATTTCTCTTTAAAAGTTCTCATTTAGACTTCTAATTCAGGACCGATGTTTTGTTTTGCTCTATTCTCTGCTCTTCCGTGTTCGTCAGTGCGTCATGCTTTAGGTCAGAGATTACTCTTTTGGGGTCGATTTGCGTATGCCATCTGCCAGAAGCTAGTTATTTTAGTTTATAAAGATATAAATATGATATTTTTCTTACATAAACTGATCGCCTCACTATAGAAGGCCTTTATTAACCCCCTGGAGCCGTGTGGATATCTTTTATGACAAATGGATGCATTTTTTTTTTTTTTACTTCAAAATTAGGAGCGCCATTCACTACCATCAAAGCTTGGAAGAGTCAGGATATTTTATCATATAACTCCAATTGTGTTCGTCTGAAAGAAGATAGTCATATACATGGCTTGAGGGTGAGTAAATCATGGAATAATTTTCATTTTTGGGTGAACTATCCCTTTAAATGCAAACATAGTGGACAGGGAAAATTACGATGTCACATTGACTGTAATTCAGTTCAGTGCACTACCTGTATTCTTTGAACACTGCCACCTTATTGTGGCTTTAGCCCCTCCACTGCCACGGCCTACATGAAGTGAGCCACAAGGAAATCAGCCAGAATGCAATAGAACAAAAGTGGGTAAGTACTGTAGGACGTTTGACATTTCTCAATTATCATGACAATTTTGACTAAGTGTTAAATAATCTACAGTTGCCTTTTTTTACACAATATTATTACTATTTATTTCAACAGTATGCATATGAAAGCTAATTTATGCATTCTGATGTGTGTGTGTGTATGTGTGTTATTGAGTGGATGAATACTCTTATTTATCTGTGTTTTCTCACTTGTATTTTCTCTCTTTGTACCATCTATCCCTCACCCACTTTGTTTTCTGTGCTATTGGCCGGGCCATGTGCAAATCCCAATCATTCAACAGTTGTGGAGAGTAGATTGTATTAACCTCAATAATGGTAGTCTCTTTCCGTTTCTTTCTCACCCTCAATCCAGATGATGGCTCCAAGCCCACACCAACCATGGAGACGCATGTTGTCCCAGAAGGTGAGGGTAAGTTTGGACCACATGCTAAATAAGCACCACAAGCATGAGTCTTGCATTTATGTATATGACTGATATTCAAGTACAAATCAATTTTAATGTTGTGTCACCACAGAAATTACAGCTCCCACGTTGTGGATTAAGCAGCTGGTGAACAAAGAGAACAGTACAAACCACAGGAAGCCAGGTGAGAATCAATCAATCAATCAGTCTGTCTGTCTGTCATTATTTCTAACTTTATCGGTCCATTTGTAACTTTAATTTTGAAATTCTGATATATCAAAATTAAGTTGTCTCACAATAGACATGCCTGTCTAATGATTAATAGCTGATTTGATTTAAAACAGATATAAATGGAAAGAAAATCCTTTCAGTCCATTTTTCCTTTTAGAGCAGCAATTATGGGGTTAGGTTCCCGCCAATTGTATTGCGGTCACGGATCAAAAAATAAGCGTGAATCAAAAATTTAAACGCATTAAAAATGATATACCACAAATCTTAAACTTGTGTTTGTGTTCTTAAAAGTTGTTTTCCTTGTTTTTATTACTCTGTACTTTGAGTATCAGTAGCCATTAGTCAAATTGAGATGATGTCATCTCCCTCTCTTCCATTGATTGGCTAGAGGAGGAGCTGTCAATCTACAAACCCGATTCCAAAAAAGTTGGGACACTGTACAAATTGTGAATAAAAACAGAATGCAATGATGTGGAAGTTTCAAATTTCAATATTTTATTCAGAATACAACATAGATGACATATCAAATGTTTAAACTGAGAAAATGTATCATTTTAAGGGAAAAATAAGTTGATTTTAAATTTCATGGCATACACACTTCTAAAAAAAGTTGGGACAAGGCCATGTTTACCACTGTGTGGCATCCCCTCTTCTTTTATAACAGTCTGCAAACGTCTGGGGACTGAGGAGACAAGTTGCTCAAGTTTAGGAATAGGAATGTTGTCCCATTCTTGTCTAATACAGGCTTCTAGTTGGTCACCTGTCTTAGGTCTTCTTTGTCGCATCTTCCTCTTTGTGATGCGCCAAATGTTTTCTATGGGTGAAAGATCTGGACTGCAGGCTGGCCATTTCAGAATCAGAATCAGAATCAGAAATCAGAAAGAGCTTTATTGCCAGGTATGTTGTTTACACATACTAGGAATTTGTTTTAGTGACAGAAGCTCCACAGTGCAACAGAGTGACAGCGACAAGACAAGACACATAATAAAAAGAATAAGATAATAATATACAAATTTACAAGATAGACAAAGTGCAAAAAAAAAGAAAAGAAAATATAGACAATTGTATGTACGGTTATGTGTGCAAATTTGAAATATAAGTAAGTGTTTTAAGTAAATAATGTGTAATAGTGTTGTGTGTTCCATGTTTGTCAAGTGTTCATGAGATGGATTGCCTGAGGGAAGAAAGTGTTCCTGTGTCTGGTCGTTCTGGTGCTCAGAGCACTGTAGCGTCGACCAGATGGCAACAGTTCAAAGAGGGAGTGTGCTGGATGTGAGGGGTCCAGAGTGATCTTCTTTGCCCTTTTTTTCACTCTGGATAAGTACAGTTCTTGGAGAGTGGGGAGGGTTGTGCCAATGATTCGCTCAGCAGACCGGACTACCCTCTGTAGTCTTCTGAGGTCAGATTTGGTAGCTGAGCTGAACCAGACGGTAATTGAAGTGCAGAGGATGGATTCAATGATGGCAGAGTAGAACTGTTTCAGCAGCTCCTGTGGCAGGTTGAACTTCCTCAGCTGGCGAAGGAAGTACAACCTCTGCTGGGCCTTTTTCACAGTGGAGTCAATGTGAATGTCCCACTTCAGGTCCTGTGAGATGGTGGTGCCCAGGAACCTGAATGACTCCACTGCAGTCACAGTGCTGTTCATGATGGTGAGTGGGGGGAGAGCAGGGGGGTTTCTCCTGAAGTCCACGATCATCTCCACTGTCTTGAGCGTGTTGAGCTCCAGGTTGTTAAGACTGCACCAGACAGCCAGCTGTTCAACCTCCAGTCTGTAAGCAGACTCGTCTCCGTCCCGGATGAGGCCGATGACTGTGGTGTCGTCCGCAAACTTCAGGAGCTTGACAGAGGGGTCTTTAGAGGTGCAGTCGTTGGTGTAGAGGGAGAAGAGCAGTGGGGAGAGGACACAGCCCTGAGGGGCGCCGGTGCTGATGGTGCGGGTGCTGGATGAGAATTTTCCCAGCCTCACTAGCTGCTGCCTGTCTGTCAGGAAGCTGGTGATCCACTGACAGACAGAGGTGGGCACGGAGAGCTGAGTTAGTTTGGGCTGGAGGAGTGATGGGATGATGGTGTTAAAAGCAGAGCTGAAGTCCACAAACAGGATCCTCACATAAGTCCCTGGTCTGTCCAGATGCTGGAGAACATAATGCAGTCCCATATTGACTGCATCATCCACAGACCTGTTTGCTCGGTAAGCAAACTGCAGGGGGTCCAGTAAGGGTCCAGTGATGTCCTTCAGATAAGCCAGAACCAGTCTTTCAAATGACTTCATGGCCACAGACGTTAGAGCCACAGGTCTGTAGTCATTAAGACCAGTAATTTTGGGTTTCTTTGGGACGGGGATGATGGTGGAGCGTTTGAAGCATGAGGGGACTTCGCACAGCTCCAGTGACCTGTTGAAGATCTTTGTGAAGATGGGGGCCAGCTGGTCAGCGCAGGTTTTCAGACAGGCTGGTGAAACGCTGTCTGGGCCTGGTGCCTTTCTTCTCTTGTTCTTTCTGAAGACCTGGCGCACATCATCTTCACTGAACTGAATTGTAGGTGTGGGGGAGAGGGGGGTTGTTGGAGGTGTGAATGGTGATGATGATGATGATGATGATGATGATGATGATGATGATGATGATGATGATGATGATGATGATGATGATGATGATGATGATGATGATGATGATGATGATGATGATGATGATGATGATGATGATGATGATGATGATGATGATGATGATGATGATGATGATGATGATGATGATGATGATGATGATGATGATGATGATGATGATGATGATGATGATGATGATGATGATGATGATGATGATGATGATGATGATGATGATGATGATGATGATGATGATGATGATGATGATGATGATGATGATGATGATGATGATGATGATGATGATGATGATGATGATGATGATGATGATGATGATGATGATGATGATGATGATGATGATGATGATGATGATGATGATGATGATGATGATGATGATGATGATGATGATGATGATGATGATGATGATGATGATGATGATGATGATGATGATGATGATGATGATGATGATGATGATGATGATGATGATGATGATGATGATGATGATGATGATGGTGATGATGATTTCTCAAACCTGCAATAAAACTCGTTCAGATCGTCTGCCAGGTGTTGATTTGCCACAGAGCTGGGGGATGGTGTCTTGTAATTGGTGATGTCTTTTAGACCTTTCCACACTGAAGCTGTGTCATTAGAAGAGAACTGATTCCGAAGTTTATCAGAATAATTCCTCTTTGCCACTCTAATCTCCTTTTCCAGTGTGTATTTGGCCTGTTTGTACAAGACTCTGTCCCCTTTTCTGCGAGCATCTTCTTTGGCCTGACGGAGCTGGCTGAGTTTTGCAGTGAACCAGGGTTTGTCATTGTTGTAAGTGAAATGAGTCTTTGTAGGAATGCACAAATCCTCACAGAAACTGATATATGATGTAACAGTCTCTGTGAGCTCGTCCAGATCGCTGGCAGCAGCTTCAAAAACACTCCAATCAGTCCATTCGAAACAGGATTGTAAAGCCTGCTCTGTTTCGGTGGTCCATCTCTTTACAGTCTTTGCTACAGGTTTAGCTGATTTTAGTTTCTGTCTGTAGGTCGGTATGAGATGAACTAGACAGTGATCAGAGAGCCCCAAAGCTGCCCGTGGGACAGAGTGATATGCATCCCTTATTGCTGTGTAACAGTGATCCAGTGTATTACTGTCTCTGGTGGGACAAGTAACATGCTGTCTGTATTTTGGAAGTTCACGTGAGAGAACGGCTTTATTAAAGTCCCCGAGAATGATTAGAACAGAGTCCGGGTGTTGTTGCTCGCTCTCTGTGATCATATCAGCGAGTATCTGTAAAGCTGAGCTCACGTGCGCTTGCGGAGGAATGTAGACACTCACCAGAATGAACGAACAAAACTCCCGCGGCGAATAGAACGGCTTGCAGTTAATGAAGAGTGTTTCAAGATCTGGACAGCACGTCTTCTTTAACACAGTTACATCTGAACACCACCTTTCGTTGATGTAAAAGCACGTACCACCACCGCGTGATTTCCCCGTTGATTCTGCGTCGCGATCTGATCTGAACAGCTGAAAGCCCGGCAGACTTAACGCGCTGTCCGGAATGGCGTCGTTCAGCCAGGTCTCCGTGAAGCACAGAGCAGCAGAGTTTGAAAAATCCTTATTTGTCCGGGAGAGCAGAAGGAGTTCGTCTGTTTTGTTGGGAAGAGAACGGAGATTTGCCAGATGGATGCTGGGGAGCGCCGTTCTTAATCCGCGCTGTCTGAGTTTCACGAGAGCTCCGGCGCGCTTCCCCCGTCTGCGCGTCTTCCTGAAGCGTCTTAACAGCGCTGCCGCTGCGCCGACTACAACGTTCAACAAAACGTCTGAATAATCGAAATCCGGTAAAAGATTTTGTGGTGTGTACTGCCGAATGTTCAGCAGTTCATCCCTGGTAAAACTGATGGTGTTTGAAAAACAAAAAACAGGAAAAACGAACAAAAACAGAACAAACACTGAAGAGCTCAGCACTGAGGCTGCCATGCGCCTGCGCCATTAAAACACATTTCAGTACCCGGATCCTTCTTCTACGCAGCCATGATGTTGTAATTGATGCAGTATGTGGTCTGGCATTGTCATGTTGGAAAATGCAAGGTCTTCCCTGAAAGAGACGACGTCTGGATGGGAGCATATGTTGTTCTAGAACTTGGATATACCTTTCAGCATTGATGGTGCCTATCCAGATGTGTAAGCTGCCAATACCACACGCACTCATGCAACCCTATACCATCAGAGATGCAGGCTTCTGAACTGAGCGCTGATAACAACTTGGGTTGTCCTTGTCCTCTTTAGTCCGGATGACATGGCGTCCCAGTTTTCCAAAAAGAACTTCAAATTTTGATTCGTCTAACCACAGAACAATTTTCCACTTTGCCACAGTCCATTTTAAATGAGCCTTGGCCCAGAGACAACGCCTGGGCTTCTTTTCTGACCTATAGAGTTTTAGCCGGCAACGGCGAATGGCACGGTGGATTGTGTTCACCGACAATGTTTTCTGGAAGTATTCCTGAGCCCATGTTGTGATTTTTATTACAGTAGCATTCCTGTATGTGATGCAGTGCTGTCTAAGGGCACGAAGGTCACGGGCATCCAGTATGGTTTTCCGGCCTTGACCCTTACGCATAGAGATTGTTCCAGATTCTCTGAATCTTTGGATGATATTATGCACTGTAGATGATGATAACTTCAAATAATTTGCAATTTTTCTCTGAGAAACTCCTTTCTGATATTGCTCCACTATTTTTCGCCGCAGCATTGGGGGAATTGGTGATCCTCTGCCCATCTTGACTTCTGAGAAACACTGCCACCCTGAGAGGCTCTTTTTATACCCAATCATGTTGCCAATTGTCCTAATAAGTTGCAAATTGGTCCTCCAGCTGTTCCTTATATGTACATTTAACTTTTCCGGCCTCTTATTGCTACCTGTCCCAACTTTTTTGGAATGTGTAGCTCTCATGAATTCCAAAATGAGCCAATATTTGGCATGACATTTCAAAATGTCTCACTTTCAACATTTGATATGTTATCTATAATCTATTGTGAATAAAATATAAGTTTATGAGATTTGTAAATTATTGCATTCCTTTTTTATTCACAATTTGTACAGTGTCCCAACTTTTTTGGAATCGGGTTTGTAGAACTAGTGGACCAATGGTGACACTTAAGCCCGGCCTAATTTACATGAAACTCGAACTGCAACATTTGGAAACGCAAGAGCGGAACATGGAAAGAAGAGCAAAGAGAAAAACAGCACAAGCGTACAAAAGAGTAAAATATGAGCAAAAAATGTAAGAGAGAACAAAGTACAGAGTAATAAAATCAAGGAAAACAACTTTTAAGAACACATAAACACAAGTTTAAGATTTGTGCAATATAATTTTTAATGTGTTTAAAGTTTCACGATTCACGCTTATTATATTTCGATTCGAGACCACGTACTTTGTCATTCTGATCATTTTGCATTATTTTTGTAAAAGTTTGTGTTATATATTTTTACATGTGTTTTTAAATTTTTGATTCACGCTTATTATTTTTTGATCCATGACCGCAGTACTTTAGGCGGGAATAACCCCATAAGCAATGACCAAAAACACACATTTTCAAGCAGAGCTTTGTGCTGACACATACAAGTCTGATGGCTAGCCTACACAATACTACAAAAATATTTCAAAGCATCATTATTGCAGCATCCAAGTTGGTATATTAAAGCGAACTTGATTGTGCAACATTTCTGTTCCAGTTTTAGATTTAATATTCAGCATGTCCAGGGACGAGAAACCTAACACCGCTAGAATTATGGCGCCCCTCTTTCTCTGTTTGTCTCAGCTCTCCTCTGTGTAATTTGTTTAGCTTTCTGTGTCTCCTTTACAATTTCCTTCAAATGAGTCGAGCACCCTCTGGGCATGCTCAGTCAACTCCGTCAAGCTCTGTGAGGTTTTTGGGCAGTGCGGTTGAGAGGTAGGGAAATCTGAATTTTTGTAGCACAGGAAGAGAGCAGACTGAATGAGGGCAGAGATGTGTGCATGTGTGTACGTGTGTGTCTGGTTCAGGTATACTCTACTTTATGGGGACAAAATTGACTTTTTTTTTTAGTCCCCATGAGGATAACAGCTTATAAATCAAACTAAATTATGTTTTTTTGAAAATGTAATAATGCAGAAAGTTTTCTGTGATGAGTAGGTTTAGGTTAGGGGATATAATATACAGTTTGTACGCTATAAAAATCATTATGTCAATGGAAAATCCCCATAAAGCATGGAAACACAACGTGTGTGTGTGTGTGAGTGTGTGTGTGTGAGTGTGTGTGTGTGTGTGTATATGTCAAAGCGTCAATATGTAGTTATGGTGTTCCCGTGTTTGCTTTTTGGCTATGTGGTCTATAATTGGTAAACACTGAAAAATAATCTATTTATTTTACCAGAGAAAAATTGACAAAAATTTGACAAAAAATATTCTGTGCTGAAGGAAACACTTACCTTGAGCAGACAAGTTGTATATCTACACTGACAAGTCTTTGGAACGATTCAGAGTCTCCTCCTGTGACCAATTAGCATCTGTTGCACATCAACACTCTTCAACAAGAATAGCAGATCCATGGTCATCACAGGAGTGCTTTTGATGCAGAAGTGACGGAGTTGGCATCAGGCTCCACCGTTGCTGCTCATGGGAGCGTGTGTGGGATCTGAAGTAAATTGAAACACTGAGATGTTGCTTTTGCTGCTAAAGTAAATCTCGGAGAAAGCCAAGTTTCCATCTCAGTGCATTGTGGGTGGTATGCATCAGTTAGATCTTTCACACATCAACTCGTGCAGCATTAACAGTGAACATGCTCATCTAAGGTGAGGTAAATTGTGTGTTTCTATGATAATTGTGGTTGTGGTCCCCATGAAACAGAACAAGCATAATTATCGTAGTGTCCCCTAAAATTTGGGGTTAGTAGTCGCATTACAGGTTTGGACTAGCTACGGTATACGAAGCTTCCTTCTGGTTCGAGTCCTGTTATAGATACTTGGCAAAAAAAAAAGAAAAAAGGAATATATAGAGTTTCCGTGACACCACAAGCTCATGAAAATCCTTTTAACCCCTGATGCTCCAGAATGACTGCATACCTGCAATTTTGTCATTCTCAGGAAATGTTGCCCTTTGTGTCTTAATATTTATTTATTTATTTAAAAGGTTACTGTTGAAATTAGTACTGTAGAAAAAAAACATATTTTTCCACCTCACAGCCAAAGTACTAGGGTCACAGTTGCCATAGACATTTGGGGACCACTCATTTATAATTTGAATAAATTAAGTGAATTCTGATAGTCAATCAGTTTCATTGCTATACCAACTGACAAAAGAAGAAAAAATATGTGACATTTTTCTTTCAAAACATGTTCTGCTCCAACCTTGTTACATTTTGAAATAAAATGACAGTTATG
>RJVU01064075.1:412376-438948 GCA_003731715.1 Anabarilius grahami
TAATTTATCCCATAACATAATTACAATTAGTATACTGGTTATTCTGAGACTGTAAGATAAATTCTTAAAGACAAATTCTGCTTGATTTTTTATTTTTTTATTTTTTTTAACCCTCTATTGACTGAATGCAATGGGCTGATATTTCGATGAATAACAAACATTTAAATACAAAATAAATAAAAAAATTATTTTGTTTTTTGTAAAAACCATTAAACTATACTACATGATTAAGTTCTGTATCATGTTCATTAAAGTCAGTTGTAAGTCATGGGGACACAAATGAGGCACAAATTGTTTCAGAATTCCAACTTCTCAGAATGACCCTATATGGTAAGTCACTTTGGATAAGAGTATCTGCTATATGGCAAATAACCAAGATGTGTCACATGCCCAGGAAGTTCTTAAAGGGTTAGTTCACCCACAAATGAAAATTATGTCATTAATTACTCACCCTCATGTCGTTCCACACCCGTAAGACCTTCGTTCATCTTCAGAACACAATTTAAGATATTTTTCATAAAATCCAATGGCTCAGTGAGGCCTGCATTGGCAGCAAGACAATTAACACTTTCAGTGCCCAGAAAGCTACTAAAGACGTATTTAAAACAGTTCATGTGAGTACAGTGGTTCAACCTTAATGTTATGAAGTGACGAGAATACTTTCTTTGCGGCAAAAAAACAAAATAACGACTTTATTCAGCAATATCTAGTGATGGACGATTTCAAAACACTGCTTCATGAAGCTTTGAAGCTTTATGAATCTTTTGTTTCGAATCAGTGGTTCGGAGCGTGTATCAGACTGCCAAAGTCACGCCCCCCAGTGGTGAACCATTGAAATTTTGAAACACTTATGACGTAACGAAGCCTCGCTTACTGAAATCACATGACTTTGGCAGTTTGATACGTGCTCCGAACCACTGATTTGAAACAAAAGATTCCAAGCTTCATGAAGCAGTGTTTTGAAATCGCCCATCACCGTATATTGTTAAATCAAAAAGTCGTTATTTTGTAAAAAGTATTCTTGTCACTTCATAACATTAAGGTTGAACCACTGCAGTCACATGAACTGTTTTAAATATGTCTTTAGTAGCTTTCTGGGCATTGAAAAAGTTAATTGTCTTGCTGGCAATGCAGGCTTTACTGAGCCATCGGATTTCATCAAAAATATCTTAATTTGTGTTTCGAAGATGAACAAAGGTCTTTAGGGTGTGGAACGACATGAGGGTGAGTAATTAATGACAGAATTTTCATTTTTGGGTGAACTAACCCTTTAAGCGATTACGCATCATTGGGTTATTCTGTATGAAAAACAATATATTGTGTTTCTCGATATATCCAGTCATCAAACCTACTATTGGCCACATCAAGGAAGTAAAAATGAAGATTTTTACTTCTGAGGATGAGGAAATGTTTGACATGATTACCTATAAATCTTTCTATGTAGCATATACAAAATTTTGAGGAGAACATTGTGCCCACCCCGCCTCTTCTGGCCCATTATACCCTCTTCTGTTACGTTATGAGCGCAGAATGCATAGATCCAAGACTGGAGTGATTACTTGCCCCACAGCTGAAAACAATTCAGGGGATGGCATATGAAGAAAGAACGATAGAAAGAGAGAGTAAGATATACGCATCTAAAACAGAAAGGGGGATAACAAGAGAGAGAGAGAGAAAGAGAGAGAACGCTGTGTTTACAGGAGGCTGATAAGTCTGAGTTTCAAGCTATTTTGTTTGGCCAGTCTTGGCACGATGAAACACATGAGGCTCTGATTTTCAGCCGTGATAGTGAGGAAATCAGCAGAGTTTACCTACAACATACTGCGCATAAACTAATCAATACCAGCCTGTAAACAATGAGAGAGAACCACAGCAAAGCATTCTGGGGAGCAATGAGCAATGAGGTCTCACCTCGGCTGTACTCTCACTTATGTCTGTTTGTTTAAACAGAACTCATGCGACTCACTTCTTGGAATAAAAAGGGACAGAGTGCATAAAAATGACTCTGAAAAGAGAGGGGGCTTGGATCAAGTTTTACGTGCAGATCTTAAAAAAAATGAATGCATAACAAAAATGTGACGTAAATAGGATTAAATAGGATCTGAGACTGTCCATCCTTTTCTGTCCTGTTTTATTGTATTAGGGCAAGAGAAAGAGGGGAGAAAAAAAAAACAATTTTCTTTTGGGAACCCCATCTGCTTGGCGCCAGTATACCCTAGCTACAATAAACAGTGCTAAATAATTTAGATATGAAGGAACCTTGGCGGGAAGCGCAGGAGTCATGGACTCTGCCGTGAACACTTGAGTGCAGATTGTTAGCCCATCTCTGGAAAAGAGGACATATTAATGCTCCGATGGCCAGCTCTCCCCCGTTCCTTGTCTTCGCAGTCATGTTCCACTTAAAACACCCCAAGCCTTGTTCCCGATCACGCCAACGCTGTCAGTCCCCTTACCAGAACTGTTTGTAATGAAGACAAAAGCAAAAACTGCAGGATTTGGTTACACTGAAAGGGGTTGTAGCTCATGGTTTTCATTTGGAGGCTCAGACGATAACTCTGAGTGGGTAGTGCTGTTCTCTGTTTAATTCTCTCACACTCCGGATCTTGTCTTACCTCAGTACCACCCCTCACCCTACAGCCAGGAATTTTATACTTCGGCAGAAATTCATTTAGGGACCATTTAGATTACCCACCTCCCCCTGCCCAAAAAATACTTTTGGAATTTGGATTAGACATGTTTATGCACATTGTATTGTGGTGCTTGAGTACACAATGCATAATTCTGTTTCTTCCCATTATTTTTACAAACAGAACATGGGCGATGTGTAATTTTTGTGCTACGAGCAGGGAAAAATGGAACTGCAAGAATAATGTTTCCACACATATTTCCATACCACCCTAGGGGCCCAAATGCTCCATCCCCATCTTCCATTGTTTGGACAAACAGATAATCCTACCGCAAACTCATTCCATTGGTTAAAGATGCAGTAAGTGATTTCTGAGAAATTATGTTGATATTTGAAATCCCTAAAACAAACACGGCTACGTTTTATTATGTTGTTAAAATGTTAATGCTCTATCGCGTTTTAAAATAGCATACCACCTACACTGAACCCTACACTAAACTCAACCGATAATGTTAACCAAATCAAACGTGACATAAAAACACATTTGCTGAAGCAGCCATGCCATTTTAGCTTGCTTCTACAAGTCTTTGAGCTGTTTTATCATAATTTGTGCTTCATGGGACTCGTACTAAAGCTCTCTGCATCGCAAGTGCAGTGTTAAACCAGATAAGCTACTAACAAGTTACTATGTTAAAAAAGCTATATGAAGCTGGATATGTGATGCATAATGTCAAAATGTATTTTATTTATTTTTTTTAATTTTGAGGTCATAACATAGTACTGGAATGCGAAAGGAATGCAAAAATATATATAAATATATATTTTGGGATTTAATGTCTAACTTGTGTGATGAAGTTGATGAAGAATTAGTTATGAAGAAACTGTAACGAGGAAAAAGAAAGAAAAGACTTGAGGGAGTTTTGTATAGCTTATGTATCTGTCCAATCTAATGATTAACAACTTGATTGTCCCAGGCTGTCGTGCAGAGGAAAACAGCGGTTCTGATAACTGTTCTTGCGGCACGATATTCACTAAACATCTGATTAAAAATAACATCAATCAGGAGACCTAAAAAGCTCTTCAGCACCCTGCTAGCTGGATTAGCTTCAACATCTGGTGCTATTATACTTGGCCCGATGCACTACAAGTGAGCAGCGTACTAAATAGATTTCAACATAAATAGAGATTTATGAGACAAGGTGTTAAAACATTTAAAAGAACATCTCTCAAGTGTCTTTTTTTGTTTTAATAAATACAAGAAAATTCAATCCTAATGGCTCAGAACAGAAAAGTTTTTAAGTCAATTCTGCCTTGTGTTAATTTTAACACAATTTTGGTCAAAGTTTTATTGTAGCTGATCTCAGTCAAATTTAATTTTTGACGACACAATTGAACCTGAACCCGAATATACTGTATATATGCAGCTTTGGTTAACATAAGAATCTTCTTTTAAATGATAAAAACAACTTACTGATCCCAATCTTTTTCTGTCTTTGTACAGTGTACAGGAAGAGAGTATAAAGTTGAGTATAAAAAGGCAAGGTTACAGTGGAGTAATATTATATATTCCACATATATTTTCCACATTATAGTCCTTTTAACAACAAAGAAACTAGAAGTTCATCCAGTTCTACTAACTCAAAAAATCTAATCCAACTGCCCTGCGAACGTCTGGGTATCTGTGTGGAGGGAAAGCGTCTGAGTGCACGTTCAGCGATGACATCCCATTTTGCTAAAAAAAACACCACTAGAGGGCGTATGTTTGACATTAAAATATTTGATTATGGTTGAATCTATTTTTTCAAGTTCCCTGAACTCTAAACTTTAGCGGAGTTGTAAAAACTCAAAAAACATAACTTAAATCTCTGATAGATGTTGAATGAACTCAAAAATAATTGTTAGCTAAACTTTTTGGCACATTTTGAGTAAAAGATACTTTCCATTATAAGTTAGTTATACTGTTTGGATTTACAGTGCATTAAAAGATTTCTCTGTATTGAGTGTGTTTCTCATGGTTTTAGAGAAAGTTCCCTCTTGTGACCAGGAGAGGCAGACGGCCCAGGATGAGGCTCGGCAGAACCCACGGGAAGCCATCTTCATCCCTGACTGCGGCTTGCAGGGCTTGTACAAGCCGGTGCAGTGCCACCAGTCCACTGGATACTGCTGGTGTGTGCTGGTGGACACTGGGAGACCCATACCTGGAACTTCTGCAAGGTAAGATAGAGACAAACTGTTCTTATAACCAATTTTGTAATTGTGTCATTAACACTGAGTCAAGACATTATTGTTTGTGCTGTAACCCCATTATTTATACGACGTTTCTGGATGAGCTTGCATGCTCTAAACATCTCAAAATGCTATAAAAATGGCAATCATCAGTAATACAATCCAATGTGACTGATTAGTTTAGTTGTGGAATGTTATGACAATCGATTTTCTCTCCAAACCACAGTCTTTATTTTTCCATGAGCAAAGTTGTCAGTGCTGAATTTTGTTTAGAAAGCACTCAAATTGAAAGCGTGACACGTCCTGATGTGTTTCTACCCATTATGAGCTCTGATTTATTTTCCACTTTTGGAGATGTGTAAATTGCTCTCTTTTTTTTTGCCCTGGAAATATTGAGAAGGTTTACCCAACTGGTTCTTGCTAAACGAAATTTGCAATTTGAATTCAGGCACTGAGCCCACGCTGCCTCTGAACCGTGCTGAGACGGCTTGATCCTTTGGATAGATGTTCTGGATGTTTCCGTTAAATTCTAGATTTCTTATTGTTTTTGTGTCAGCTTGCATTCTTATGTCTGTCTTACTCAATTTTAGTACAATTTTGTGTAGTAAAAACCAGTGAACCAAATCTGATTAAACAATGAAATCAAATACTTAGAGTTTGTCATTTCTTCATGTGTTTGGATAGCTGTGTTAACTGAGACAGGACTTGTATAGCTGCATTTTTTTTTTACAGTGAAGGCCAAACTCTGCATTCTCTACTAACAAGAAAATGCGTAATACTTGTCCATGATGATTTGGTTGCAAAATTCATACTTTGTGGTCATCAAAGTGTTCTGAGATGTAGTAAACACATTGCTAAGCATTTGCTAGGAAGTTCTGGGTGGTTGCCTACTGGTCAAGTCAAAAGATTCATAAAGGCCCCAATATACTCATGGCAAAGTTCTTTTCGACCTTTACTTAGAGGTAAAAATAAGTTCAAAATATACTTTACAGCAATATACTGAGCACATCCCAATGCCGGGCTCTGCAGTTCAGCATTCCAGTCAAATCACGTCATGTTTATTTATATAGCACTTTATATTTACAATTTCTACTATAAAGCAGCTCTCCAGCAAGTTGATGTTTTTACTCTCAGATGTCTGACTTTGACAGACTGAACAGAAGAAATGTGGCTCCAGATATGGCTTTGTACAGAAAAATATACTGAAGATATTGGAGAAGGTATGAATCTTGTAAAAGTGCCTCATGTTTGTATTCTCCATCAGGTATAAAAAACCAGAATGTGACAGTGCGGCTCGTTCTCGAGACTCAGAGATGGAAGACCCTTTTAGAGACAGAGATCTGACAGGTGAGCAGAACGGTTGACATGGCATGAGGTGCAACCCAAATTCTCCCAATTTGCATACTTAGTATAAATAGTGTGAGGAGTGTGTTTCTACTGAAAATTCTAACAAGAGCACTTCAAATACCAGGATGATGCACTTATTTTTAACCAAAAAAAAGTCTGGAATGTTGGACACTTTGTGCACTTAATTATCACAGCTTTAATTATGCTGTAGAAGGGGAGAAGGGGAGGGGCCAGACTGATACTAAATGACAAACTAGCTTTCTGATGCCAGGTTCAGACTACATAATATTTTTTTTCTGTTATGATAGTCACTGTCAGATTATGTGGTTTTTAACTACACAGACTACACATTGCTTTCCAACCAACCATTGCTTGTCTTTAACAATGTGCTTGACGTCGTCGAGAAACAGAAATAGTGTCTGACTTCTGGAAACAAGAGCGTAAAAAAACTACCGAAGTGTTAGCTTAATGCTAATTCCAGTATTCACCGCTATTGTTTGCCAGAATTTATCTTTTTTCAATTTGTCATTGTAGTCCCTCGAGAAAATGTCATAAAATCAGGAGTATTGTTGGCATTGCTTCACATACCTTTCCGCCATTGCTCTCTTTCTCTCTTTCGTTTCACCGTGTTTGAAAGCTGTGTATGGAAGAGCTTCTGTGCTCTTATTGTCAATGTCACAGATGTGATGGAAAAAATTAATCATGCTAGTCTTTCTGTCGGGACGTTGTGAAACATTGCAGATGCAACCATCGGTTGTCGTCCATTATGACACACTACACAAGATAAAATGATCGATTCTTGCATCCCAGTGCCTGTTGTCATCTACGAATCAACACGACACCCTACGTTGAAAGGATCATGCCAAAATCGAGCTGATATTGTTTAGTCTGAACCTGGCATTAATGTCATACACTAGATGGTAAAGTACATAGTGTGTAGTTTAAGTGCATAATGTAGCCTACATTATGTAATTTGTTATACAACTATGGACTATAGGGGGTTGCACACTGGACGAGAAGCTAAATCATGTCATTAACATTCAATCATATTTTCTGTGAGTGTATGCACACAGGCACCACCACTGTGTATTGTGCATTTTTCAGTGAAACGTTTTACTTTATATGGCTTGGAAAAATCTATATGCTTCATATATAGAGCTATTATAATATTGAACACACATTCTCTTTACGTTTGCCCTGTTTTTCCAAACACCAAACTTTAAATTCATTGATGCATTGAAGTGAACTTTTGTCTGTTTGGTGTTGAGGTTCACAGTTTTGGACTGTCGTCTTGAACAGAAGCTAACATGTCCAGTGTGTGATACCGGTGAGCTGTCTTAGACACGGCATGGTGTTTATCATCCGGTGTGCGACCGGCTTAACTATCTTCATTATTACATTATATGTCACTCATTCTTCTGACTTTATATGTACATAATTTCTAAAATAGGTAGTTCCTGATTGGTTATACAGTGTATTAGCTAATAGCTTCGTGGTCAGTAATAAGCTATAAGCAAAGTTGACTACCTTGCTAGATATACGCATTTCTATTTTCTCTTCTGGGACAATGGACCAAAATTATTGATTATTATTTTCCCAATCAGATGCTCTTTTGAATGAGAATATCCTTTCCCCTGCAACTGACTAGCAAGTAGCAAATCACGGCTTATTGCTGAGATCAAGTTAAAGCCTTTTTTATGTGCAACAATTGACTGATGTTGCTAATACAATTCTCTACACATAAATTACTTTATTGTATATTTTTATTTTCCTTGACTATGTTGCTTGCTAAAAAAATGGATTTCGTTTTGTGCTTGCTAATAATGTTTGACAAATGTTTAACAAGAATATGCAGTAGGCCTACCACATGTTAGCATTTAAAAGTGGTTTTCTCTTGAAATATAAGGCTTTCGCTCGTTCCAGTTCTTTTCTGGGTTTCTCGCTTCTTTCTCTTTCATTTAGAGTTTCATTGTAACTCCTTTTTAATTCCCCATCTGGTAAGTTTACAGAGTAAAACATGGCTCCTGACTGGGTAACAGATGTGTGGAGTAGTTTATGACGGCGTGGACCACTGGGGAGGACAGCAGCAGGGGGCCGAGAGGTGCTGTCAGTGCTCGGGGGGACTTCAGTCAAATTATTTTTATGTACTCTATTTGAGAGCAACCTGGCACCAAAACAAAGAGTTTTGGTTTCATCCTTTCAACATAGGAATGTGGAAAAAATAACTTTTGTATAGATGTTCTATAACCATTTATAGCCATGGGCCAAATTTCACTACAAGACCTACCTGTAGCATCATCATACTAGTGCAAACAAACAAACAAACTCATGACTGATCTACATCAGAGCCTTCTGTAAGCTGGCTTTATGAAGTATACATCTGCCAAATACAGTGTGGGACGTTTGACAAGATGAGTCTGATTCCATATGTTCTAATTTAACACTTGGGCTGAGAAGCACTCAGCCGGCACGTCATCACACTTGTCCAAACCTTACAGATACTAATTGGAGTCACCTGGTAAGCCACAGGGCCCCACCTCCCATACATACTGCCTTGAACCAGCAAAATGAGAGTGAAGAAAATCAAGAAAGGTATTGGCACTGAGGTAGAGGGTACATCACGAGAAAACCAAAATTAACCAAAGTGAAAACTGAAATTATTTTATTACATTCTTCTGTTTTAAGTCACCCTTTAAGAGATACAATTAAGGCCAAAACATTGACTCAAGTCGAGCACACCACTGCAGCCAAGCATCTGGGACAGTTAAAAAAGTGCTACCCAAGGTGTTCAGCAATGTGTTGTAAAAGTTAACGGGCTGCGGTGGTCTGCGAAAGTGCCCTCGTCACCTTGTCGTTCTATTTGCTACTTCACATTTCACACATGCACTCGAGCATTTGCAAATGTTAACATCTTTTGTTTGCCATATTTTGTTGATTATGGTAGGCTATCTTTGAACTGCTAAGATGTTAAGACTGAGATCAGCGGTGACATTTATAGCCTAGATAAACAACCGTATTGCATTATGTTGTATTTTTCATTGGGACAGCTTAATACTTCCTTCTCTTACGGCGAGCATAATTGAAAACAAGTTGGTCTAAGAAAATTTTAATGGTGAAATATTTCTTTTGTGTGCTGCTGCAAGTCTAAATGGGAATGCTTGTGGTTATGCGGGTCTCTCTTTAAATGTTACAGGGTGTCCAGAGGGAAAGAAAGTGGAATTCATAACCAGCCTTTTGGATGCCCTAACTACTGACATGGTGCAAGCTATCAACTCACCAACCCCCTCTGGTGGTGGGAGGTAAGAACTTAATAAAGTAATGTGTTATTTATAGATGTCATGCAACAGCATTTCAGTTAAAATTTAAATAAATTATGAATTAAAAAAGAAATTGATGATATGAGAATACATTTGTATCAATCTGAGAATAACCTGTACTGTTAATTGAAGAGTCATAAAATTGAGAGAGTAAGGCTGAGAAAAAAGTATGATAAAAGGCATGATTATCAGAAATTTCAATTTCAAAGTTTTCAGTGCTAGAAATGGATGTGTAATTTTCATTTTCTCAAAATATTACTAATGTAGTGTTACAACTTGATGACTTCATTTACTTAAAAGTTTTATTTTGAGATTAAATTCGTAATGATTTGAGAATAGTCTTACTTAATAACTAGATATGAGTATACAGTATATATGAGTAGTTTTGCTTGTGCAAAACGTCCCACCACAATGACATATTTTTCACAACTTCTGACTATTTTTTCTTAACTTCCCCCATCTCTCTGATATTCTAGGCCTAGTGGCCAAGGGTGTTATGTGTTCAGTCTGAACACAATGTAAATCAATCAGTTTTATCATGTTTTAATTGCAATTCTTCAAAAGAGGTATCATTAATGTACATATAGGACAAATAGTTCTGGAAAAGTTGCATGGTGATTTTATTGTTTTTTAAGTAGAATACAATTCATATAGGAAATCTGAATCTGCCTAAGTGTGAAGTGATCCTAATTTGCTTCTAGTGAAAAAGTTCAATTGTAGTCAGAGCAGTAGCCAGACCTGTGTGTCCCAATACCGTTCCCCCCTTTCTCCTCAGCCATTTCCAGTCTCTCTTCTCTCTCTGTCAAATTAAACAATAAAAAAATCTTAAAGGGTTAGTTCACCCAAAGATGAAAATCCTATCATCATTTACTCACCTTAAAGTTGTTCCAAACCTGTATGATTTTTTCTTCTTCTGCTGAACACAAATAAGATAGTTTGAAGAATGTTGATGGGTCCCATTGACTTCCATAGTTTTTTTTTGTTTTGTTTTTTGTTTTTTCTTCCATGGAGGTCAGTAGGGCCCATCAACTCTTTGGTTATACTAACATTCTTCAAAATATCTTTTGTGTTCAGCAGAAGAAAGAAATTCATACAGGTTTGGAACAACTTCAGGGTGAGTAAATGACAGAATGTTCATTTTTGGGTGAACTTTCTTTTTAAATGAAAAATACGTTTGACTTATGTTAAATGTATTATACAGTATACTGCTCCAACTGGGATTGTTTCTGCTCCAGGTTTGTTGAGCCTGACCCAAGCCACACACTGGAGGAACGGGTGGTTCATTGGTACTTTGCCCAGCTGGATAATAATGGCAGTTTCGATATCAACAAGAAGGAGATGAAGCCCTTCAAGCGCTATGTGAAGAAGAAAGCCAAACCCAAACGATGCGCCCGCAAGTTCACCGACTACTGTGACCTTAACAAGGACAAGACCATCTCCCTTCAAGAACTCAAAGGATGCCTAGGAGTCAATAAAGAGGGTGTGCAATTTTTCTAAATACATTTATGATATAAAAACAGATGACAAATTACATTTGGTAATTTAAAGGAACTGAAGTGGTGGTGGTGTTGTGCTTTGGTGGAACCACATTTTGTGAGGTTATTACGGAAGTTACTTAATTTCCCCTGCTACTTCCTGTTTCACTGAATAAACAATGAAAGTTGGTGTTCCCACCAACTTCCTACCAGTTTGATATGGTGGAGTGAGTAGTTTCTGGTAATTGTATTTATATTGCAAGGAAGATAATACAAGGTTAAACGTTTGACTGAAAAGTATTTGTAAATTAATGAATAAACAAATGAATGTAGATGCTATTTTCCAGGTTGTTTAATAGGTTTTCTGTAACAATGTATTCAGTTAGCAGTAGTTAGTCAATCATTACCCCTCATGTTTTGTTGGAAATTACTTTACTTTACTTTTGGTAGTACTTCTACTTTTGAAATTAAACTTGTTTCCTCTAAACCAGTAGAAATATATTATTGAAGTATATTGTGTCTCTGTATCACTCCACTGATGCATATTATTAATGCAAATTTTGTTTATAAGTTCCCATAAGATTAGACAAAGTCATTAAGTTTCTTAGGGTCTCTATGGAAGGCCATTTCAGCCTCAGAGTTGAAAACAGTTAATTGCGACTTTGCTTCTCATAATTACAGTTTCATATCTCACAACGTGATTATATTTCGCAATGTGAATTGATATCTTTCAAATTGCAACTTAATTTGTTGTAATATCTCACAGTGGGACTTTATATTATATATTTATATTGTGACTTAATTTATCATAATTGTGACATTGTCAATGACTTTTTAACTTAAAATGTGACCTTAAATCTCACAGTTGTGATTTTATATCTCACGTGTGTTTATAGTTCACAATGTTATTTTTACTTTATATCACAATTAAACAGCCTTAGTGTTCATACTCAAAACCCAAACAGAACATGGGGGTAAATAAGGCTGAGGAAAGACAACTGAAAAACATTCTTTATAATCTCAATGAGTCATGGTCAAATACTGGCACAGTGACATCTTTGTAAGATTCTGTAGTTTCTGACTACAGGAAAATTGATAGTCTGGTAGAGACACTTGTCTGGGAAAACATGTTTTTCTTATTGTTAACATACATCTGTCGTTCTTGTATGTTCTGTTTGCAGGTAGCACCACAAGCAGCAGCAGTCAGGGGACAAGGCAAGGGACAAATTTGTTCAGTAAGGCCTGACTAATTGCTTTCGCACTAACATTTGCCTCAGCAGCTGCAGAGAGCAGAAATTATAATATATTAACAATATGAATAGAGAGCAAGCAATGTAGTGAACAGTATAAACCTTGGCCTTTTATGATGGAGACGGCATGAATGATGCATCTTTTTGGCCACCCACATAGTGTCTGCGTTTGTGTGCATGTATTCTTTGTGAGCTGGGTTCAATAGATGATTACTTTAATTATAGTTTTTCACAGTAGTCCTGGTGCTGTGTGTAATTGAGTCAGAAGTGAACTATTCTCAGAGAATAATCAAGGTCTAAAAAATAGTAGATAAAAAGAAAGTGACATCATTACAGAGAGTAATTTAGTGGAAAATTCACTTTTAAACTCATAGAGACTGTTGAGCTGCCATCTCAATGAGGAAAATATGAATCTTTGCTCACAAGCACTTTTTTTAGTTGACAGGAACGTACAAATGAAATGAAATCACAACAAAAACAACATGTGAAAACTGTTGTAAAAACTTTAGAAATAACATTACAATAAGTACACTATTGTATAACAATGTTGTGAATTCATGCTTTAGCTGTTCAATGTCCACGTTGTACGGAAAAAGTATATGCACAATATGACAAACTTTCTGATTAGGTAACATAGTTCTAAGTATTTACATTTTGCTCAGATGCAAACTTGTATCTCCAAGTTTCGTCTTTTTTTTCATAAATCATTGCTATTGGTCAACATCTGTCGGTGGGTTATTTAACTAATGACAAGCATTAAAACGAGCTTGTGACTAAACCTCGTTACTCCATTGGATCCTTAAACTGTCAGTAAAACCTCTATTGTAAATGAAGTGCCGCACGCAGTTTGGAGCATCTCTGCTTGTATACAATGCAACGTTAAATAAAGAACTGGTTATCTGAATAAGTACAGAGTTTTCTTTACTCAAGAAACACTGTATATAAAGGCTAATGTTGTATGTATTTGAGAAGCGGAGAAGAGTGTCTCAGTCTAGAGTTTGTCATCAAGTCATAGCCAGTACTGTCTTAAACAGCCTGTGCATAAAAACATGAGATATTAGCCAAATTACACACACACAAAGCTGAGTGCCCACATTGCTACAATAACTTTTATAACCTGTAAGTTGATTAAAATGTAATGCGATGCACTTACTGCCTCAGATGCGGCCATTCTAATGACGGACAAAAAACACGTTTGTCCGAAATTCTCAGAAATACGCTGGTCAAAAACTTTTTAACTCCATTTGAACTTGATTTTGGTCAAATGTTAGATATAATGACACATGCAAGCACCTGACCATATACAAAGTCACAATATCAAATACTGTTTTTTTTCCATTTGCTAAAAAGTAGCATTTTTGGTCATACAAGGTTTCCGCCCGACAGCGACAATATAGAATGCTGGAATGAGTTTCCAGCATTACGCACAAAGCAAATTAAATAAGATGTGCTTTTTGTCCCCACAGTGGGGTAGTTAGCTACAGCTACAGTAAATTGTGGTGAACAGCCCTTGGGTTGGAAGCAACTACTTCTAACCTCAGATAACTAGGCCGGATGGTGCGGCAGCCCACAATCCACCTGATTCTCCAGTGATCGAGTTAAAATAATGCTATTTCCCATCATTAGCTGTACCAGAAGTTCTACCACTCCATCACTGGCCAAAAGACTTGCTACTTATGTTACTTATTACAAGAAGACATCCCGTCTAATAGCTTTTGTTGGACAAAAGTTGCAGGTTTGGAGTTACTCACTTCTCCTGAAACACATCATTTGTTCTGCTTCATAGATAAGCAATGACAAGTGCATTAGTAGGTCTATAAAATGTTTCCAACCTCATAAATCTAGTAGGAGAATACGATTTCCAAAATAACTACCAGGAGTCACGACCCTGGGCTTTTTTACTCTTTTCCGTTTTATATCGCAAAAAAATTATAGTACTGTCATGACTTTGCTGTATATTACCGGGTTATGAGAAGGAAAGTGTGGTTTTAATATTAATCCTGATGTGCATCTCCATATTGGCCTCTTCTGGTTTGTGGTTCTCTAAAGTGGAACTTAAGGGGAGAAATTATTTATCTAAATGTTATAATTCAGTGTGTCCAGACCCACCTGTTTCTCTTTGCTAAATTATAGCATGAGGTTTAATTCATTGGGCTCCTGTGTGTAGACGCTCAGAAGTCATGCGCAGCTTTATAACTGGTTTGAATAAGACTTTGTGGCACCATTTACTTCACATTTGATTAGTGGTAGTCTTCAGTGATATTTTCTTTAGAGCCAGAGAAAAAACACACTTATTTGGAAGCATGACTGTTTATTTAAAATGATGGCAACTGTAATAGCTCTGAGACCGAGACTGTCTCACTTGTGTATGTTTTTTTTTTTTTTTTACTATTTCAGAGACAGAGCAGAAAGCAGAGACGTTCTGTCTCATAGCACGATGACAAGTCGCTCTCTCGCTCATTTGCTTTCAGTGTCTGACTTTTGCCAGCCATAATGTTTTGCCCGTAGTTAGGTGTTTAGCGTTTGATGACAGGCTCGCTAGCCCACTAGCACCATTTCTCGCCAGCTCGCTCTCCGACCAGTGGGATTTCCTTGTTATTAGTCGCATAGCTGCTGTTTACCCTGGCTTGTGGGTTCTGGTAGCCTAGCAGAGACTCACCAAGGACCCAGTGAGGGCTGAGCTCATGTGTTTACCCTGGCGCTGCCCACTTCAACCTAAAAACAGTGGCCGGGAGCGGGCAGAAAGTCAGGCCCAGTGGACCGTGACTAGCACTGCCAAGATAAACAGCTGCTTCGTTTAGAGAGCTGAGGGGGCTTCTCCTGCCCACAGCCAAAGAGTTTGCTTTTCGACACCCCCCTCCCGTGTACACACTTGAGGGTTGATGAATTGGGCCAAGCTTCTCCTAAAAGACAGTTTTATGTCTTGTCGCTTAAGTGTACTGGAAGTAAAATTGATGAGTCTGATGTAGTCAGGATTTGGGACTGCGCACTGCCAAAATATCTATAACATGATGAGAGCCAATGGACGTTTCCTTCATCAGGCTGTGGCTGTTTGACAACAATGTATGACAAATAGTAACATTTATTTAGGTACAATACCAGTTACTAAAATCCAGACACCAGAATTATCTCTTAAAAATGCTGAGGTTGCTCCTTACTACTCTGTGTGCCTGGATATATGGTTATAACCAGGGTCATACGCAGGGTTTTATAAATACAGAGGTCTTGAAATTGAGGTTTTCTTAACCCTCTGGTGTTCTTCCCGAGGCAGTCAAAAATGTATTTTTTCCTTTTTTTTTCCTTTTATTTAAATAAAATGAATGTACTATATTTTAGTTTCATAATGTTTTTTATGGACAATTTAGTATTTTTAGGGATTTTATGGTACTGAATTATATTTATGCAGTAATTATAATCCATTTATTACCTGTTAACCACTTTTTGAGCATAGACCTGAAAATGAAATTTCCTAATTAAACTGTCATAAACTGTCAAATCTTGAATGCTTTGGAGTACAGACTTTAGTTTTGTCTCTTTTGAAAGAAGACACTTGGTAAATTATTGCTAGTGAAAAGAGTAAAAAAAAAAAGCTATAGATGTTTAAGTTTATTGTTATGAAAACTGCACAAAAATATTATTTTCATGTTTTTATATAAAATATATATTTTTTAAAATATGTTTTACTCTAATACTGTGAGAAAATCAAAGCCATCAATCTATATACAAGTTGTGTCCAAATTTGATGTTGATGTCTGAAAATATGAGCTTTTAGTAAGATTATGTTTGGGCACAGTCCAAACGTTTCCACTAGATGAAATTTGTTTCCTGACAGATTTATTCAAACATACATTAAATATTGAAGAACACGTTAAGTAAAAATATAATTAATATGTAATATAGTGCAAAAAATTAATTTTTCTAGTTGACTAATGAGTTTGTGATCATTGAATTACTTTTCTGAGGTAAATGTAACATTACGTGACATTGCAAGCTGTTTTATTGATGTCTTTCTGCATTGAAACACTAATTGAGCGATTGCATGAGACATGATACGGATTGCAATAAGTTATACTATATCATTCAACATACCTTCTGATGTTCATTCGTGTTTTTTCCTGGTGCAACCAGAGCTGGGTAGTAATGGATTACATGTAATCTGGATTACGTAATCAGATTCCAAAGTACTTGTAATTAGACTAAATTAAAATACTCGTAATCAGACTACAGTTACTTTTTTATGGATTACATGATTACATATTATTTACACAATGGCAGTAAGTTGTTCACAATTCATTGATTCTCTATTTCTTATGCGTTCCATTTTTATTATGTATTTGGTTCTTCTTTATGTAAAGCACTTTGAATTACCATTGTGTATGAAATGTGCTATACAAATAAAATTGCCTGGCCTTGCCTAATTTTTCTTCTTTTTTTTTTTTACGTTTATATTTTTTTCATAATAAACCTGCTGCTTATATACGTTCGTGATTCTTCAAGTTTTTCCAGCGGTGAGGGGGAAATGTAGATGAATATATATGAAATATATATATGAAATAATAATAATAATTTAATAATATATGAAATATAGATTAACATTTATGCATTTGGCAGACGCTTTTATCCAAAGCGACTTACATTGCATTATACTATACATTTTTATCTGAGTATGTGCAATCCCTGGGATCGAACCCATGACCTTGGCATTGCTAGTGCCACGCTCTAACCACTGAGCTACAGGAAAGCTGTAGATTAAATATTTGATGTAGCAATGATATTGCTGTGAATTTCATTTTTTTCAATATTTGTTTTTGTAATGTTGCCGTTTTCTACGTTTACTTAATTTTAAAGCTGCAGTCCGCAACTTTTTTGGGTTAAAAATTATCCAAAATCAATTTTTGAGCAAGTACATAACCAGCCAGTGTTCAAAACCATCTCATTATCTTAGCTCGATTCACAACGGTAAGCTTGTAATAATGTTTTATAATAAGAGCGACATGGCGGATTTCCGCGGGAAATTCGAGCATGCAGCAGTTTGTCTGTGCGTCATTACGTCACGTCCGTAAATAGAAAGAAGGAGTTCAGGCAAGTCGGTTGGGTGAGGATGCTGCCAGTAGCGGCACATTTATAGCCTTTTCTCACAGCAGCTGAAATAATTAAACTTATCATTTTGATGGCGGATTGTAATCCAGAAAGATCTAAATGACAATCATCAATGACAACTGGAGATTCACTCGTAGTCAAAAGCAAAAGACTTCGGACTGTGGAGTGACTACAGACATTGAAATCTACAGGTAACGCTAAGACACACTAAATACACAGTCACGCAATGCTGATGTTGTTAACATTTACAATTTGAGAACAATATAACAATAATAATAATTTGCACGGTTTGACGTGATCCGAGCTAAGCGATCGTTAGATTTAATCATCATTGGCAGCGAGATTTACTGTAGGCTTAATGCTTTTTTCCTCAGTTGGTCAAAACAAAAGTGGCAGACATGTTACTTACTTGTTCAGATGATATTTTCCAGTGAAAATTCTTATATTGGTCACACTTTCAAGACGTAGAATCTGTGATTCTGAAGTTCAGTATCCACCGGTGCGGTGACTGATAGCAAGCATTAGATTCATCCGCGCTGACGAGCTGTGCCGACGCACAACGCACGTACAGATAACTGTTCCGCATATGACTGCAATTGCAGGTTTCAAACAAGAGATGGCGACAAAGAGGAAAAACGGCGGACTGCAGCTTTAAGTAAATATATTTTAAAATCATAAGATGTGATTTTGTTTTATTCAGTGTTACTATCAGCAAACACTAACAGGTACATTAGTGTTAGTATTTTGAAGTATTAACTGTCCATACATTGCACTTTAAAAAGAATCTGTCGAGGCTCTTGTTGGTGAATAGAATATATTTTTTGGAATATATATTTTCTTTGTATCTGTCAAAATAGTACAAGATTATCCTACAATATATGTGACATCAAATAAGGGTTAGCACAAAAGTAATCTAAATGTAATCCAAAAGTAGTCAGATTACGTTACCAAAAATGTGTAATCTAAGAGATTATATTACTGATTACAAATTTTGTCATGTAATTTGTAATCAGTAATTGATTACAATTCATAAGTAATCTACCCTGCTCTGGTTGTAACTAGTAGTAAAGCGGAAGAGATGACCGGTTCACGTGCGCTGCCGCTTCGCTTGATCTAAATGCTAAGACGATCTTTCATGTCACATTAAAGAGCGCTAAAATGGTATTTATTGTTTGAATTTCACAGACTTTGGACAGACTTTGTTTTATATCAAAAGTAACCAAGGACAAAGCTTATTGTGATTAATTGAATGGAAGGTGCAATACAAAGTTAGAGTTAGAGTTAGTTCACTGAGGTCCAGATATATATATTTTTTTTTAAAGTGAAATATGCTATTCTCTATCAAACTATCTATCACACAGGCATTCTTTTCATTGTATGTAAGAATGTCAGAACTAAATGCACCTATTATTAGTCTCTAATGCACCGCTTAGCATTTATGTCTTTGTTGGAAATTAAGAGGGCTCTTAAAACAGGGGTGGGCCATCCTTCCAGGCTAATTGTTTAAGGAGTAATATCACTATATGGGACCCACCTGCTCTGCACATTTCTACAGATTCTACCAGTGCATTGTAACACTTATTTTGGTACTTCCTCTCATTAATGCTGTTTAAAGTGTTTTAGCAGCATATTTAAGATAGCATGCATGCCACTCAACTGTTTTTGAGCTTTAAGAGGTAAAACTAGCCAGTTGCTCTTGGATGGACAAAAAGTAAATGTCAGACTGAAGAAGTTTTAGTGAGCTGGAAAATATGTCAGTTTGTTTGCTTTAATTTTGACAGCAGACGTGAGACTCGTTAGAACGAGGCTTTGTTTGTGCGTGCCATTAGCCTTGTGAAAAAGACGCTTTAAGCATCTGGCTGGGAGAATGTTGCAGACACACTGATTTTGTTGCATCTTAGTCATTTACGATAATTATGGATGACATCATGGTGATGTTTTCTATGGAGTATGTAAAAAAGAAAACAGACTACTTGCTAACTTGGGAAGTTTGGCACTGTCTAGGAGTGAAAAGTTGTTCTTTTCTGTAGCCTTTTGTATACAAGCACAAGTCTAACTTGAGTTTATTGTATGTTCAGATTATATAGCATTTGCTTTCAATTTCCTGTTTTAGCAGTGTCCAATATTTTTTGTAACTAGTGGGTTGTGATCCAGAAATGCAAGTTGCAGGTCTGAGAGTAAGTAAAAAGAAAAAGAAAAGAAAAAAATATATATGTATTTTATTATTGAGAAGAAAAAATAACCCACCTCAGCCAATGTCCTGTTAATTATTTTGCACATCATTGGGTCATTGTTGGATTTAGGGTGATAATAATAAATTTCAGTGTTTGATTTTAAGAACATTTTTGTTGACTTTTGAGTTCTAAACACCACTGGTACTTTAAAGTCTTTAAAGTCCTTAAAGGGATAATAATTTACTCACCCTTAACCATCCTAGGTGTATATGACTATCTTCTTTAAAAAGATTTTATACATCAATCAGAGTTATATTAAAAAATATATGTATCCTCTCTCTGCCAAGCTTTGTAATGGTAGTGAATGGTGCTTGAGATTTTGAAGCCAAAAAAAGTCATCCATCCATCATAAAAGTAATCCACTCGGCTCCAGGGAGTTAATAAAGGCCTTCTGAAGCAAAGCGGTGGGTTTTTGTTAGAAAAATATCCATATTTAAAACTTTATTAGCTATAATAACTGGCTTCCGGCAACGGCCATACCCAAGTCGAGTTCTGACGGAAGAGTGACCTCTGACCCGTCGTATGATGTAGGATGTAGGAGTAGCATAAGCATTGGTGAGAGTAGATGCCTCTCTTGGTTCAAACAAATAGGGCTGGGCAACAAACTCAAGCTCCTCTTCTCTTATATCAAAATCCTCCGACATTTGTTTTAGACTTCTAATTCGTGACCGGTGTTTTGTTTTGCTCTATCCTCTGCACTTCCGCATTTGTGCGTCAGGTCAGAGATCACTCTTCCGCCGGAACTATACTCACGTACGGCCTTTGCTGGAAGCCAGTTATTATAGTTTATAAAGTTTTAAATATGGATATTTTTCTTACAAAAACCCATCGCTTCTCTTCAGAAGCCCTTTATTAACCCCCTGGAGCTGTGTGGATATCTTTTATGATGGATGGATGCACTTTTTTGGGCTTCAAAATCTCCATTTTAAATCTCCATTTACTACTATTATAAAGCTTAGAACCACTATATATTCTGTAACAACATATGATTTTGCACAATACTAGTAGTGCCCTTTAAATGTTGTGCAAATCATCCAAAATATACTTTTATTTTTTTATAATCGGCATTAGTGATACCTCGTTGTACACCTTTTCTGCCACCAGGCAGCCTACTCTTCCAGGTCTCCAATGTAAGGCCTAATCAGAGATCAGCAGTCAGGTAAGGCAGCTCTCAGACACACTGGATCTGGTTTCCCTAGCCTTTATCAGATGAGGGGGACGGGGTGAGCAGGGAGAGGCTTTGTGTCCTTAATGGCACAGTCATTTCATCACTTTACCGCTCTGAAAGAGTAGAGGCCAAAGTGGACCCTTTTTCTGGTGCCTGTTAATTACCGAAGGGAATTGGGCTTTTGAGGAGAATGAGTATGCAGACACTGAGAGCTAAAAGAATTCTCCACGCTAACGGACAAACAAGACATACTCTCAAATTCACCTCAAAACCACCCCCACAACTATGTTTAATAGGTATGTTTGTTGGGATGAATTTATAATACCTACAGTATGTGTATACCATGTTTCTGTCAGTGGGAAACTATCTTAAACTGTAGCTTATAAAACTGCAAGCTATTTATAATTTAAAACAGTTCAAACACAGTTAAATAAAGTGCTCTTTTGAAAAAGTAGTTATCTATTCTACAAGCTAATAGCGAAAATTTGCTAACAACATTGAAGCTAAGAGGGTAATTCTAGCAATCAGGGTGAAAACAATTAATTTACATGTGCAAACCAATTGACTAGAATTAATCAGACTCTCCAACAGACTTTCCAGAGAAAGTACTGCATGTAGCGTGTAAAACCTCACTTCAGTTAACTGTATGCACTGTGAACTAAGCTATGGCACAATTCAATCAGACATTAAAAATCAAGATTTTATAGTGATAGTTGTTGGACAAAGTCGGTATTAACTGAAAAACTACAGTATTTTAAAAACCTAGTCTGAAAAGGTTAAAGGTGCACTATGGAACTGTGGCCTCTCTATCACCATCTGTGGTCGAAAATACATCTGTGTTTTTTTATATGACAGATCATTCATTCTACTCCAAGACCCCCTGACATTAAAGGGATAGTTCACCCAAAAATGAAAATTTGATGTTTATCTGCTTACCCCCAGCGCATCTAAGATGTAGGTGACTTTGTTTCTTCAGTAGAACACAAATGATGATTTTTAACTGCAACTGTTGCCGTCTGTCAGTCAAATAATGCAAGTGAATGGGAACTCCATCAATAAGAGTCGGAAAAAACTTGCTTAGACAAATCCAAATTAAACCCTGCGGCTCGTGACGACACATTGATGTCCTAAGGCACGAAACGATAGGTTTGTGCGAGAAACCGAACAGTATTTAAATAATTTTTCACCTCTAATACACCACTATGTCCAACTGCCTTCAGCATTCACTTAGTGAGGTCTGATCGCGCTCTGACAACGGCAGTGATGTCTCGCACTCATTGAAGTATAAGCGCGAGACATCACTGCCATTGTCAGAGCGCGATCAGACCTCACTAACCGAGAGCTGAACGCAGTTGGAAATAGTGGTGTTTTAGAGGTAAAAAATGATATAAATACTGTTCGGTTTCTCGCACAAACCGATCGTTTCGTGCCTTAGGACATCAATGTGTCATCACGAGCCGCAGGGTTTAATTTGGATTTGTCTAAGCAAGTTTTTTTGACTCTTATTGATCGAGTTCCCATTCACTTGTGTTCCAGGGTATGCATACAGAGTGTGTAATGTACATTTCATCAGCAGCATGTTTCTGCATAATGTTTGTGTGTNCCCCCCCCCCCTCCCCTTTTTTTTTTCTTGTTGTGTATATATATTAATTTTTTTCTTTGCACTAATTAAGTTGTTCGCAAGGTGGCAACACTTGGCAGGTCATGTTTTACAATTGAAAAAATAATGGAAGGGAAGGAACAACTACTTTAGAACACAACAACAGTAAATGCCTGCTTTAATGAGCGCTTGTCTAAGTGGGTTAAAGGATACTCATAACTCTAGTTTAATTGAGTAAATTTTATCAATCATAAGTTCTGGAGAGAGATAGCACAGGCACTGGACAAAGAGTGAGCATGTGTTGATCGCCAGTGTTCGCACACACTATCAAATGTTCTATAGCGAATGTGAAGCTGTCACGTTGCATTGCATGCTGGGGCGGCACCTCCATCTTAAGCCCTCTGCTACAGATACTGAAATTAATACCAATACCTGCACCTTTTGTTTTGTTTTTGCCTATAAATTAAATATGCACATTGTTTATGGTATTGTTTGCATGGAAGAGAAGCTATTTTATTGCAGTGCATGATAATTTGATGTTTTCACTGTGTAGAATTCCGCTGACAATGTATGTGGTTATCATGAAAACAGTGTCACGCACTGGGTGCTGCTTCAGCCATAGAAATGTCTAAATAAAAATGTGTTCAACAAGCTGAAAGAAGTCGATCCATTTCTTTGTTAGAAACGTTTAAATGTAACTGAAGTTTTATTGTTGTCATTGTAAATATTCACTTTCCCATGGTCACGGAGGGGAATCAAAGACTGTGGGTCACACATAGAGCAGACATGACACTGTTTTTTTTCTCTCTCTCTCTGATTATTTCAACACACAACAGCCAAAATCAAATCCCTAGAAGCTTGTGAACAGTTTCGTAGTGGCTGAGTGCAAGTTCTGCTACTTCACAAGCCAACAAACTGTGCAAAGGTAATGTTAAAGCAAACAAAATACTAAATTTTCACTTGAATTTTTTGATTATTTGACCTCCTCAACCTGCTTCCCTTTGGTGTACATTTAATTTAAAAAAAAATGACATTGTAAATTTACATTGTCGGTTTTTACATTGCCAACGATGTTGGCGGTTTATTACTATGGCAATTTTTGATGCAGCGTGAATTACCTACAATGGTGACATTTTTCACGACAAAAAAAACGCCTTAAACTCACTTGCAGAAAGGCAGCGTGATCGTCCAAATATGCCGTCTAAACCCAGAACTCAACACTGCGTGACGTCAGCTTCACATTCTCTATACTTTGAAAGGCAATGCATTTGGCTATATGCATACACTACTTTAAGCGTTTGTGTAAAAACTGAAGTATGCTTTAAGCTTAAGTTTGTGTAAGTAATAAATTCAGCATAGCTGATGAAACAGGTCTGTTTCTTTTGATTGAGCGTCCACCTGCATTTCCCCACCCCCAAATGCCTGCTGTTGACCTCACACATACACACACATCTGATGGACTCTCCAGGGCCTGGGACCCCCCTCTGCCTGTCAGTCCCTTCCCCCATGGGGTAGAGGAGGGGGTTCTTCACTGGAACTCTTGTACTCCCTTCTACAGCAACCATCTGCAAGCAATCTGTCTGTGTTACCCATCTCCCAAGTTCCTCAGACTCTCTCTGATTGATAGCCCCAAAAGGAGTCCTATGGCCCAAACTGTGGACACCAAATGTCCCTGTTCCCAATGCCATCATGATCCAATTATACGCCACATTAATCCATTATGGTTTACTGTACTGCATGGGATGAACTAAATACTCGTTCTGCCGCATGTTGGGTTTATGTTATGTAAATAACTTTTTATACTGAAAAGCAGCAATTTGCATGAATCACCAATAATTTTTGAGCCAATGTCAAACGTCCCAGCCTCAAAGGCAAAATGGAAAAGTGAGAAAATTTAAGACAAGGAGGTAGCAGTAGAGAAAGAATTGCTCATCAGCCGCAGGGGAATTATCTGTTTCCCAAATGACTTTGTAGAGAGAACAAACATGGCCTCGTATCCTTCCATCAACATTAAGATGCTCACATATGCACAAAATAATTTGAATAAAGCCAGTGCATCTTTGGAGCTGACATCGAACATATCATCTTGAATGCGTTTGGTGCATCTGGAGATGTTCTGCTTGCAGACAAAGCTCACACATCCGCAATGCCGACATGTTGTTTGCCGCCATATCTCTCCTCCTATTCTTCATGTGTGTGTGAGATCGCAGACAAGATCTAGGCCGCATGTATGTGCGCATATGTGAACATGTGCATGCATGAGTGCAGATAATCTGAAGAATGCTGCCGTCTTGTCACGCTATGGCTGTGTTTTGGCGCATCTGTAGGCCAGCATGCTGAGCGCAAACACCTCGCCGCTCACCTATCTCACCAGACTGTCTGTTTTCCAGTAGGTCGTCTGGTCTGAAGACAGAAAGTTCCAGAAGATGAGGCAGTAGCACAAAGCACAGTGGGAAGGCATCTGTTCACTGCTGGAAGAGTACAACGAAGGATTTTGAGAAATTATTATGAGGTTCCTAATGAAAAAAAAAAGATAAAAATGATATCATGGAGCCAAAATATTTGCACTTTCTCCTCCCATTGTTAGGCATTTTATTATGTCCTTTGTTTGTGTTAAAAACGTTTTATTAATATGACTTAAAGATTGACAAAAACGTACGTCAGAGAATACAGACTGTGTTTGAACGATTACCTGCTACCGTCCACATTTTCAGCACATCCACACTCACTGCTAATCCAAACAGTATTATATAGTTGTTTTTGAATGAGAACTTTTTAATGTCAATTTAAAAATTAAAAAAGCAAGCACTCCATTTTGAAATTAGCTTGCCTTTAAATGTCTCTTCTTGTGTTTGCTGTTGTTTTAAAAAATGTCCATTCAACCAGTATGTTTGCTCCATTGTTCACCTTAGCAACGGAACTAATGGAGCATTAGTGAACAAGAAATGGAGCAAAATCTTTTCTGTCAACAAACATTAGCTACGATCTCTCAGTCTTGCACCTCAGGACACTAGTAATGTACACATAACCATCGCCTGAGAATTAGCAGTAAGTTCTACATGGTTTGTTCAGAAGTCAGAGATCAAAAACACTTTCACGCAAAATTAGTTTTGTAAAAGTCACGAAACACTTCACTTAGCTTTACTTTCTTCAAATGGATTATTCAGTAAGTATGATGTGTCTCACATACAGAACAACTGGTGTTCTGTTGCTTTTTCACAATGTCTTTATCAAATCTTGAACCTTAAATATGACATTAAATAGTACAGGGTGTTCCAATTGCTATATACTGATAAATGCACGCAACTGGCCTAGTTTAGGATCCATATTTATAATATCCTTTCATAAGACATACTTGAGTGTAGCAATTTTCCATACATATGGGTTTTGGCACACACTAACAGAAAATACCCTAGTAATGCTTTTTTTTCTTTTTTTTTTTTCTTTTGGACATGTACCATACTTTGAAGTACTTAGGAGTGACATGGAAAATTACAGTGTAATTAAACCATGGTATTACCACAGTTTTTTTTTTTTCTTCACATTTTCTTCTCTGGCTAGAAGAGGATTTTCGAAAGGTGTTCGAAAGCATTTTTTTTTTTTCTCAGCCAATGTAATCAGTTGTGTAGTAATGATGCAGGAACAAATATGAGAGGGTAATTGATTAAAAAGTTAATAAATAGATGTATTTACATTGACTCAAAATAACATTCTATGTCATCATTTACTGGGCTTTGGAAATGAACAATTCTTGGAAATGAACAATGAATTCTTGTCCATTCCAAAAGCGAAACTTCCAGCATCTTGCAAGAAAACAATAAAAATAGAGTTATATAAATATATTTACCCCTTATTTCTTTTTCGATAACTTTCTACTTTAGGAAAGATGTGTTTGGTCATGTGTGTGTGTGTGTGTTCTTGTATACATGGTTTATGAGTACACAAGTGTGTATAATGACATGGGTGTTACAACATAAACATGGTTTATGAGGACACTTCCTGTGTCCTCGTCAACCAAATGGCTTAAAAAACATACTAAACATTTCAAAATTCAAAAAAAGCAGACAGTTTTCTGTGATGGGTAGATTTAGGGGTAGGTGTAGTGTAGGAGGATAGAATATACAGTTTGTACTGTATAAAAACCATTATGTCTATGGAGAGTCCCCATAAACCACATATACAAGTGTGTGTGTGTGTGTGTGTGTGTGTGTGTGTGTGTGTGTGTGTGT
>RJVU01064075.1:441338-493700 GCA_003731715.1 Anabarilius grahami
AAAAAAAAAAAAAAAAGAAAAGAAAGAATTTTATTTTATTACAACGAACTCCCTCTGAGAAGAGATTTGATTAAAAGAAATGGACCATTTCATGCGTTTTATGCATTATTTTGTAAGAGTCAGTCCAAATGTTGTGATTCCCTAGCTTCAGCCCTTGTGTGAAATAAGGATCTTACATAAGCAGTTCCACATATGTGCAAAACTCTGTAAGCCATTATAAAGCACATTAGAGCTCACGGAGGGCAGTCATTTAGACAATAATGCACTTAATAGTTAAAGCAAAATACCATGTGAAATTGGAAAGGGGCGTGTTAGGTCTAGCAGTGTGAACCATTTGTGTCTAACACACTGCTGTCTGTCTGTCTGGAGCAGCACCTGCCTAACAGGCCGTGCTCTCCAGGGCCAGGGGTCACCTGCCAGGAGGCCTAAGACTAAGGTCAAAGGTCATATCTCAAACAGGCATGTGTGATTGAGAACACAGCTGGACTAATCAGGGCAGGTGTCTGTCCTTTTTTACCCTTCATCTTGAGCTACTTATCAGAATGAAATACTAAAATACTGCTTACTGTTTACTGCAATGTATACAGCCTACCATAAATTATACAGTACCTGTCAAAAGTTTGGAAGTCTCTTGTGCTCACCAAGGCTGCATTTATTTCCATCAAAATTTATTTTAACTCATCAAAACAAAGTAATATTGCAAAATAATATTACAATTTAAAATAATTGTTTTCTATTTTAATAAATGTATTCCGTGTCACATTATCCTTCAGAAATCATTCTAATATGCTGGTTTGCTGCTCAAGAAACATTTATTATATTATTGTTATTATAAATGTTGAAAACCGTTTTTGCTGCATTTTGCTGCAACATTTTTGTGGAAACAATTTGTGGTCAAATTTTAAAGAGAGAGAGAGAAATTAATACTTTTATTCATCAGGGATGCATTAAAATTGATCAAAAGTGACAGTGAAGAGAAGACATCTATAATACTAAAACTGCTTCAATAAATACATTTAATAAATGCAAAAACGTTCTATTCATCAAAGAATCTTGAAAAAAGTATCACCATTTCCACGCAAATGTTAAGCAGCACAACTGCTTTTGTAAAAGCATTTTAATTCTTCAGAGCCCAATTAAATGATAAGTCCAGGGAGAAATAAGATATTTGGGGATATTACTTCTTGTTCATTCATCAGACTGGAAATGGAAAGGCAAGTTGAACATCATTTGAACAAACATTTATCCTAAGTATTAAACTTTTGCACTTGAAGGGTTAGTTCACCCAAAAATGAAATTTCTGTCATTAATTACTCACCATCACGCCGTTCCAAACCCATAAGTCCTTCGTTCATCTTCAGAACACAAATTATGATATTTTTGTTCATCAAAAATGTGTGTAAATTTGTGTACGGTATGTAAGAAATTATCTGTTTGTGATGGAGAGCTAATTTAAAACATTTAATAAAAACTCATTTGGCATTTATTCTCCTTTGGATTCAGTTTTGGAATATCTGTGGATTGGAAGAAACTTTATTCTGATTGTTTCTAAATTCACCATTTACTGCAATTGATGAACAATTTCACCAGCACTGCCAGTTTGGAAAGTATGGAAAAAGTTTCCAGCTTATGAATTTCAGTAATTTCTGTACAGTTTAAAAAACAAAAAAGGACTGGTATTAGGCCAGACGTTTTTGATCACATAATCCACTCTCTTTGCAAGTCATTATCCTTAGACCTGCTTCATTCTAAATACAATAGAGTACTGCTGCAAATTTATAAAGACACACATTTACAAATGGTTTGGGATTAGTTCTTATGTTGAAGACCATAAACAAGAAAATAAAATTAATGTAATGTACATTATGGTCTATTAAAATGGATCAACAGCAACTTTACTGTAGTTCTGTGGCAGTATTTATAGAAGGGCAAGTCATTCTGTGTGAACGTGGGCCCCCTGTTGGGAGACAATTGAAAAAACATGCATCCAATTTTACTTTTGGCACCTGATAGGAGAATGAAGTCAAAGTAACATTATGCTAAAATATCCACTTTCTCAAAACCCCTTGAAATAAAATCAGTGAGGCAGTTAAATTTGAATTTCAAGAAATCTAAGCACAGTGAAACACGAGAGCAGCCAAATGACGTCGTTACTACGCCAACAGCAGTGAGTCACATGCTTCAGTGAGGTGGGTTGCAGTGTGGTGTGGTTTACCTGGAACTCAGCACCCCTGAGGGCACACAGAGGGCACTTTGACTTTATAGTGTTTTTACCCACTTTTATTGTCATGCTGTTTCTGCCCACTTGTGATGTGGTCTGTGCGCAGGAATGCCTCTTCACCTCTGTTCATTATCCCACTGTGTTTGGCCTCCCCTTTTTATTCTCTTGGATTGGCTGCACATATGAAGTACCCTGGGAATTCTTTGCCTCCCAATTGGCTTCACTTACTCAGTGCATATGAAGTGTACAATAAATCATGTTCTGAAGTCTTAATGAGTAGGTAAATCTGGCTACAGCTGAAGCACCCCACATGTTCAACTCCAATTGGTTTGTTCTAGTATTTATTTTTTCACACTTTCTTTCTCCCTCTGTAAAGATTACTTGTCTCAGAATTAACACTTAATTAAATGAGGAAAAGATAAATGTGTGATGTGTAGAAGTCTAGATTAAGATAAATTACTGATGCATTACAACACTATGAAGTATATGGGGATTTTAAATTTTACATATGCAAATTTGCACATTTGAAACGTGTTTGGGGTGCATCTGTGCATGTTTTATTATACAAAGAGTCTTGAACTTACTTCATGTTACTCCTCTTTATTATTAAGATTTACTAATTCTTTATATAATTTATTAAATAATTAAATCTATTTTAAACTGCTGCATCACAGTTACAACACATACAGTACAGCAAAGGCTACAGAACTTTATAATTCCAGTATTCCAACTCATAACTATATAAAACTGGCAAACTCACTAATTTCCATGTGATGTGTGCAAAAATACCAGAAAGGGACAGATTATGGCAAAGTGTTGTGTTTATAAGCAAATTCCACCCACAGGAATTACATTAGCAATGCATAACTAAGTTAATCTGCCTAGAACAGCAGCACATTAAAAAGTGAGAGATGAGTCAAAATGAATTGATGCTGTTGACAGAACTTATTTTAAATCTGGAACATTCCTTTGGCGATCTTGTTTTGCACTTCAACAGTGCAGAAATTGTCATTGCTTAACAGTGAAATGAAAACTTGAACTGTGAAACTTTTCCATACATTGCAAATGAAGCAAAGCGCTCAAGCGCTCACACATTAACTGAACTGAACTATAAAGGTTGTGAATTGTTGCATGTTCATGTGAAATGCATGAGACCTAGACGCACTCACTCATAGACACACAATAATACATATGCACTAATCGTACAGCTCTACTTACTGACTGCGTTGCAGTGGTTGAAGCAACCATGTCAGTCCTTCGCACTAAGCATTATGAGCCAACTTTTGACAATATCTCACATTCACATCCACATAAAGGAGTCCAAAGTCTGACACTGCAAAAATGCTTCAATTATATATTATTTTCTACCTCAATATAGACAATACATAGACAGCTAATAGTTTGTCTGTCCAAACTACATTGTAAAAAAGAATGGTTGGTTTAACTTTAAAAAAAGTTTGTTACCTGGTTGCCTTAAAATTTTGAGTTCGTTGAAATTTTAAAAAATGAGTTAATACAATGAAAGCGATTGGTTTAATCAACAGAAACTTAAAATATGTTATCTGAACCACATTAATTATCTAAGTTGATTTGAAAAAAGAAAAAATGTTGATGATAAATCATGAAAATTCTTTTTTACAGCGTATCAATTACATACTGTATGCTCACTGCATGCATGGCAAATTATGTGGTTAGTGTTACAAACTTTTTTGCTTTGCTTTTAGTGACTGCCAGTATGTGTATGCTGTAGCTGTTGTTTTATGTCACGAGGGTCAGTTATTTGTTGTGTGGTGATGTCAGCTCTTCTTTTCACTTAATGGTTGTTGATTGTCACCATTATTGAGATTAAGTGTTTATGTCTATGTATGTTTTAACAAAACTGGTTTAAATGTAATGTAATATTGATAAAACACCAGATCAAACGGTGTTCTGTTCAAATGTGTTCTAAGGGAAAAAATACCTTTATGCTGGCCAGGTCAAAAAGGCCCAGAGCTCCATGAGCAGCGAGAGATCATTGCTGCAATTCCATCAGACCCAGCTCAAATTCACCAGTCCGGTGTGACTTCATTGCGGCTCTCAGGGGTCCCAGAGACAGTGGTGTGAGTCCTGGTAGGTGTAGGGGTGTGAGGGATGGTTCAACGTAGAAGAAAAGGGGGAGGAAAAAGAGAAACCGTGGGAATGGGTGGGGTGACGGGGGTTTCAGAGACAATTTGGGATAGATGGGTGCCATTCTGCAGAACGCCGGTCTCCAATGGTGCTAGTGAACAGTGAGGTGTAATTTCATGGATGAAGTCAAGACATACACAAGTGCCAGGGAACAGTGAGGAAATTTTTGAGCCACTGTCAGCCATTTCTGAGCCGAGCTGTTGGCATCCATAACCGATCCTGACTGTTACACACCGGTAAGCGATATGTCATTTTGTTATTGAAGAGAATTTGTCAGCACAAATACTTCACTGACATATTTGTTGGGATAAAAACATCAACTCTGTATGTTATAAAATACAGTGATATTAGACATTTGAATAGTTTGAAACTGTTAACTCCACAGTGCTTTCAATGCTCATGTTAAACTGTAAAAGTTGTCAGTAAAACAAAGATTACTGGAGTACATTTTACAAGAAAATACTATTTCAGTCATTCTACTTCAGAGTTTCACATTTAATTCAAAGCTTTACTTGCCTATTTGTGATATTTACTAGCAATTCATGTCACATGTTGAGCATGAATGAACCTCAAAGTCATTAAATAAATCTTGCATTATATAAGTAACTTCATAAGTAACCACTTGAGCCACTTAAAATGTTTTGACAGTTTTCATAAGCAATTAATTTTCACTTCATAAAGCAATTCAAGAAACATTTTCAGTTCATAAAGCAATTCAAGAAACTCATGTAAAATTCAATGTAAAAATACATTTTCAACCCCTTCATTTTAGGTGGTGAGATTCATTCAAGGCCAATGGTTTTTAAAGAGGTTAGTGCATATCATTAACTCATTCATTTCTAATTTGACATTGCACCCTTTATAATAAACTGTAAACAAATTAGTTGTATTGTTGGGTATAGATACACTTTATAACCTGGGTATTTATAACTTGAACACCAAACTATATGAACACAACCAAGAATGCTTTATATGTGATTGCCCTGTTGAATCAATAAACCACATTCTTGCACTCAGAATCAGCTGACCGTTCCGCTGCTGACCTCCATCGTGGCGGCAGTGCTTGGCTCCCTCCAAATAGGATACCACACAGGCAACATCAATGCCCCTGCCAGAGTGAGTAGAGTTGACTTTGGGGGCCAGGTGCTGGTTAGCATGGTTTCTCAGTTTACATACAAACTTCTCAGGGTCCTCATAAAACACTGAATAAACTTTACCAAGTCACAGAATATTTCTCTTCAGCCAGCGTTGGATTTGGAAAGCTCTGTATTTGCGCACAGGTAGCTATGATGTCTAGCTTGTGTTGATTTATCGTCTGTGTGTGGATATAGTCCAGTTCCCTCCGGTCGGTTTTTCATTATGAAAACATTGGGACAGGTCTCAAGATATTAGTCATGTCTTTCAAGCAAGTGAAATGCACTTTCAGAGTAAAGTATTAAAATTACAGGCTGCTCTGAGTTTTTGTCCATGTTAACATTACGTATGCTGTTTGTTTGTTGATGTATTATGTAGTGTCTGAAATGAAAGTATTGACTCGTTTAATAATTACTCAGACCCATTAAAGACTGAAATGCTACGAATATTTTTGAAAACCAAATGACTATATTTAGTGTGTTCATGCAGAATGATTGTCAGACTATATTATGTATTGCATAGCCTACAGTATATATCATGAAATTACATGTGTGAGCATGTAGCAAGGTGTGGTATGTGATTAACATCCTTTTGGTTCTCTTCATTGAGGTCATTGAAGAGTTTTTCAACACAACATGGAGATCCAGACACAATCAGTCAATACCAGACCACAGTCTCACGTTCCTGTGGTCCCTTTCTGTTAGTATTAAGGACTTTGGAGCACTACTTGGTTCACTGGGGGTCAAAGGTCTTGCTGACACTTTTGGGAGGTGAAAAATCTTACTTTTCAAAAATCCTCTCATTGATTAAAATATTGAAGAGATATAGTATTAGGGTTAGCAATGATAAATAATTATAAATTAACAATTATGATTCATTGTTAATCCACTAGGGGGATGGTTCCTCCAAATATTCATACAAGTGGTTAACAAATATAGGTATTTCAGTGGCAATCCATCCATCCATCCATTTCAAAGGTAAATTCATACAATATTACCCCCAAACCTTGTAATAATAATTATTCATCATTACTAACCCTAATGCTATATCTGGTAAAAAAATAACTCACTACATGACTATACAATATTCCCAATCAATATTTTTGTACTTTTTGCTTTTGGTTACACTTTATTTCGATACATCACTTTAGACATTTTACTTACTATAAATAACTTTGCAATTACATGTCAGCTAACTCTGAATAATTTGCAGCTACGTGGTAACTAACTCATTAGTGTATTAGTAGATTGTTAGCGTTAGCGTTACTAGAATAAGTTGACATGTACATGCAAATTTATAGTCAGCAGTATGTCTGTTGGGGGAGCTTAAAAATAAAGTATTAGCAGATATAAGCAGACAGTCTACTAATACTCTAATGACTGTTGACGCGTACCTGCAAAGGTACTTGTAGTTAGTAGAATGTCTAAAGTGGACTATCAAAATAAAGTGTTACCAAACTTTTTAAAGGGATACTCCACCGTTTTTTCATATTAAACTATGTTATTCTCTTAACTAAGACGAGTTGATACATACCTCTCTCGTCTCAGTGCGTGCACTAAATCGCTCTGTCTTGCGGCGAAACTTTGTTTGCACTTAGCTTAGCCCAGTTCATTCAATAGGGGCCAAGCAGAGAAGCTACCAAACACCTCCACGTTTTCCCTATTTAAATACAGTTACTCGAGTAGTGTAACTCGACCTAGGACGGTGACACAAAACAAAACGTTGCGCTTTTCTAAGCGTGTAAAATGGATAACTATATTGTATGGCGGAATACCATAGCAATTGCTCGGGAGCACTTTGACTTGGCGCAGTAATATCTTCACTCGTGAAAAGTCCTCTCACCGGCCCCCGCTCCCTCTCCTCCTCCCTCTCATTTCCGTCAATAGAACCAACGTGACTTTTACCACCTGTGCTATAGCAAACTGCAAGAGATCATTTGCAATGGCGGACTTTGTAGATGATTATGACTTGTTTGTAGCAGACCCAGAGCCATATCTCTTTGAACCCGAGTACACGGAGGAGGAATTAAATATTGTCGGTGTAGCCTCATCCTTTAGGCGTGTTCCTGTGCAGGTATAGTTCTCCGGTGTGAAATGCTCGGAGCAAACACGCCACTTCTTCAGAGTCATCAACGGTGTTTTTGGATTCTTGTTCAAAGCAGCTAACCAAGCTCTCCGCTGTATGTGGTGAGTTGGAATTCTGTGAAACATGGCGGCACTATATACCTTCTCCTTGTTATCACAACCCTTTACGATGCACGTTATAACCATGATTGTCCACAAACTATCTTCCTACAACCTGATACTTCGTCAACTCTGCTCAAACTATTACTACTGGTGCAGGTCACGTTGGTTCTATTGACGGAAATGAGAGGGAGGAGGAGAGGGAGCGGGGGCCGGTGAGAGGACTTTTCACGAGTGAAGATATTACTGCGCCAAGTCAAAGTGCTCCCGAGCAATTGCTATGGTATTCCGCCATACAATATAGTTATCCATTTTACACGCTTAGAAAAGCACAACGTTTTGTTTTGTGTCACCGTCCTAGGTCGAGTTACACTACTCGAGTAACTGTATTTAAACAGGGAAAATGTGGAGGTGTTTGGTAGCTTCTCTGCTTGGCCCCTATTGAATGAACTGGGCTAAGCTAAGTGCAAACAAAGTTTCGCCGCAAGACAGAGCGATTTAGTGCACGCACCGAGACGAGAGAGGTATGTATCAACTCGTCTTAGTTAAGGGAATAACATAGTTTAATATGAAAAAACGGTGGAGTATCCCTTTAAAAGACATCTCTCTATTTTTGTTCCATAACGCAAATGAAATTCAGAGCTTGATAAGGTCAATAGTGAACACATGAAATAGCTAAGTGACATAGGTACTGATTAAGAAAAATTATATTATTATAAGAGGGAAAGCATATTATTAATTTGGAGAATAGCACCTTTTCCTAAAAGTGGCCCATCCACAGTATGTACAGTATGTGAGTGGGTTTTTTTATTTTTTATAATTCTATCAATACATTTCCTTGTAGGCGTAATGCCATTCTGATAGTGAATGCCTTATCAGTGGTGGGTGCCTCCCTGATGTTCATGAGCAAAGCCACAGCATCATTTGAAGTGCTTATCGTGGGTCGGCTGATCTTTGGTTTGTTCTGTGGCCTGGTGATGAGCCTGAACCCGCTGTACATTCAGGGTGTCTCACCCACAAACCTCCGCGGTGCCTTTGCAACTCTGAACCAGGTCTCCTTTGCCTCAGGCATTCTGCTGGGCATGGTGAGACACACCTGCTTCCATTCCATTTCCAGCTTTGCCCTTAAAAGTTACATGAATTGTAAATAACCGAGGCCTGGATCTCATCATTGCAAGCCTGATGGTTTGTTGTGTGTATATCTCAGGTGGTGGGCTTGGAAACAGTATTGGGTACAGAGAAATATTGGTCCCTGATGTTGTCTCTGTCCCTTATTCCTGCAACGCTCCAATATATGAGCCTTCCTTTTTGTCCTGAGAGCCCCCGCTACCTCTTCATCAACAGGGGCAAAGAAAAAGAAGCAGAGGCAGGTGAGTTAATGGCAAGTCTGTTGGAACAGAACATTGACTTATGACTCACTTAGAACAGAAGTAAACATGTTGAACTTATTGTGAAGAGAAGTTCGATTCAGCATCTTACTTTCTATTGTCAGCCCTGAGGAGACTTCGGGGAAATCCAGAGATGGTGATGAAAGAAATGGAGGAGATGAGAGAGGAAGCAGCCCATAGTGAAACAGGAGTGACTGTGAGAGAATTCCTCAGGAAGCGACGCTATAGACAGCCAATAATCCTTGTGCTTATCATAAACTTGGGCAGCCAGTTATCTGGATTCAATGCGGTTAGTTTTCCAATTTAAAAATCTTCCTTTGCCTGAATGTCCATCAATGCAATATCAGTTTTAAACATGATTTTATTTTAAAATGCAACTTGTTTTTATAGGCTATATTATAAGTTATGATTTATGATATATGTAAAGGTTTTATGCCTCTTTCCATATCTCCATGAGTCTAATGATGACAGCAAATTCAATAGATTGGGCTGAAACTATTTCATTCTTAGTCATAGTTAAATGCAAGGCTTGATTTACATACTATTTTTGTATATGATTTAGTTGACAGCTTTTGAGTATTAGCAAAAATTACCTTGTACTTGAGCATTTATTTTTGTAGTTTTGTTGCCCATTTTGTCTCATGTCTCTAGAACAAGTAAAGATAATAATAATAATAAATTCTATATTGTAGCTAATTTCAGTGCCAGTTCCACTAAAGTTCCTTTCATCGAGAATCTGATTTCAAATTAGAACAAGCTGAATGTGCTTTTAATGTTTTCTCATACCATTCCAGGTTTCCAAAGGTAAGGTTCCTCCAAACTCAGTAAAATTGCCCAGAATAACTCTTTCAAATGTATCTTACTCTTCTTCTAGATCATAAATTATTCTACAAAAATGTTTGCCCAGTCCAATTTTGATGAAGCCAAATATCTGACACTAGGGGTGGGGGCCGTCAATGTGGCATTCACCATAGTAGCAGTAAGTATTTATTACATGATGTACAATTTCAGTCTGCTATATATATTTTTTTTTAAAAAAATTATTGGCCTATATAGTTTAGCTGTTCTTTTTTCTTTATTTTTTTTTTTTCAAGATAAAAATGTGGAGTAATAGGAGGGTTGAGAAGAAGCGAGAAGTGAGGAGACCCACTTTATGTAGAATAAAACTACTTCTTGGCATCTGATATGGCTGTAATCTTTATCTCATGTCAAGTCATATTTATTTATATAGTGCTTAACACAATACATATCATTTTAAAGCAGCTTCACAAAACAGTGTTAATGTTGTAAAATTCATCTGTTATGAAACTAATGAGCTGTATAGCAGCTCTACAGAAGTGTCATTATTCAGCTCAGTTTAGTTCAGTGTTGTTTCAGTTCAGTTAAAACAGTCAGTGTTGCAAATTTTATCAGTTATGAAACCACATCAATTCAGCTATAAGCATCTTTATTCAGTTCAAGTCAGTTCAATGTTGATTAAATTCAGTTCAATAACAGTGTCCGTGTTGCAATGTTTATTATCCAACACAATTAATTTTAAATTTTGTTCTCATAATAGTGTCATAATTTAATAATATGACTGTCATGGACAGATGATGATGATGACGAAATATGAGATGTAGAGGATCTTAAAATGCAGTGTGAACTTAACAAAAACAAGAGTATATTCCAACAGAACAATAATCCAACATAAGAGAAAGGAAACATAATAACATAATGACCACAAACAGCACCAAAGAATGACTGAACTAAAGGCAATAAATACACAGAGAACTAATGAGGGACTGGTGTGAGAAATCAATCAAACAATGAATAACCATGACAACCAAGAAGAAGCGGGAACATAGAAATAAAGAATATAGGAAACAAAGAGAAACAAACTAAAAGTCTTTGAAAATAAAACCAAAACTTTGACATGAAACCAAAACATAGCATGAATCATTACATGAAAAGTGCTATTTAGTTATTTTTAAAAAAAAATTATTGTGGAAAAAGATTATTTGAGCCCTTTAAAAGACTTTAAAGGTAAAATATTTTAATTAAAATATTTTAAATAAAAGGTTTTTTTTTCTTTTCTGCAAAGTTCTTTTTGGTGGAGAGAGCGGGTCGCAGGAAGTTGTTGCTTGCTGGATTTCTGTCACTAGTGCTCTGCAACCTATTTATGACCATCACATATTCTATACTGGTGAGATTGAGGATCCATCTTGTTTCCATACTCCAGAAATTAGATCAAAATTCTTAACTTTTACTCATCTCTACCCCTTCTCTTTTCTCTATCCTCAGACCATAATTCCAGACATCCGTAATATTCAGGTGCTGGTGGTTTTCTTCCTGATCTCAGCTTATGAAGTGGGGCCTGGGCCAATCTCTTGGTTCATCGCCGCTGAGCTTTTTGACCAGTCGGCCCGTCCCATTGCCATGGCCTTCACTAGTATGCTTAACTGGGGAGGGAAGTTTTTACTAGCACTGCTCTTTCCACCTCTGCTGGTATGTGCATCTCTTATTTTCAGCCACATATAGATTAAGATCTGTATTTAACATAAACAGTAGTTTACTTTAACAGCTGAACCTTGTTTGCAGAAAATTTGTGGAGCCTACGTCTACCTCCTCTTCATGTGTATGGCCTTGCTCGCCTTCACTTACACCATGTTTCGTCTTCCTGAGACCAAGGGACGTACTTTTGATGACATTGCGGCTGAGTTCCGTGGGGCCGAGGGAATTCCACTACATAACAAGACCACATTTAACACGTTTAACTGATCACTTTCAGCTTTGAGGGTATCGGGACCAGTAAACAGTAATCAACTCAAATGCAACTGGTGCGTTTATGAAACATATTAATGAGTATCAAAGTATATTAGGGATTCTGCATAGAATATCTGTTCAGAAAATGTTAATCTACAACATAAATTCTAAAACAGGACCACCTTTGTAGACGTTCACAGACAAAACATAACCTTTATAAGTTTTTATCACACTGTGAAATCTCAAAAAGAGTTTGTGTACTCCTTGTATACTCCAGTCATCTATTCGGTAAACCAAGATTAAGAAAAAACATTCTCCCAAACAAAATGACTGATGATATTGACAGGTATAATAACAGCAAAACTACTTGATAAATCCATGTAAACTGTTTTCAATGTATATGCATTCCCTGAGATATTTGCAATGTGTTTCACAGCAGTCCTTTTTTCCCCATTTAAACATTGATAGAACATGTGAATATGATTGTAAACAAGAAATAAAAAATTGACCATTTCAGAATTTTGTTCAAATATATCAAGATCTGCTACACATTGCTCTAATTTGCCTCTTCCATAATTTGTCCGTTTCTTTCTTTCTTTCTTTCTTATTAAATTGGAAACATGCAGAGTCCCCACAAACTGAGAAGGTGAATTTCATAACAGCCTTTGTAAAAGAGAATATTGAGGACGTGACATTGTGGACATCTTGTGAACTCAAAGAGAAGAAAAAAAAACTTGCTTTCTTGTTGCATGTTGTCATAACAAGCTAATTATAAGATTAAGAACAGAGAGAATTTCTTGTTAGCAGAACCCATTAAAAACAAATATTAGAACAAACACACTCGTCACTGTGGAACAATGAAATGCGCTCGAAAGAAGCCACAGAGTTTTACAGCTCAATTAAGTAGACCTGTAAAATATAGCAGCATTTCTTAACAGTCCTTCATAGCCCAATAATGAGAACCGTTTGAAACTGTCAGCTTTCGTGAGGAGATCCCGTCACTTAGATGTGAAGTATGTGCTTGTTATATCTAATTACTTTCTATGAAAATAAGCAGCCAATCACCAGAGATATTTAATGTAAACTGCCAGTTAAAAAACACTGATCAAAAAGCAAGATGGTTCACTTGGAGGGCAGACCCATGAATTTTGGCTTGCACCTGAAATGGCAATTATACTGTAGGCCTGTATTATAAAGATAAATAGCATAAGCACACTTATTAAGCTAACATATTACAAAAAGAAATGAATAATACAAACAGACTGATGTGATTATGTTCAAAATAAAGACACTTTCTGTCTGGTTCACTTTATTTAAAACATGGTGAATTTGTTGGGAGAAATCATTCTTAGATGTTCAAGTCTGGGTCAACTACTTAGTCTACTGTATAACTTTAGAGTACTTTATACAATGCCAACTAACAATTATATAATTGTGTCAAAAAAAAAATTTTTAATTGTGAGTGATATTACCAATTCATTTGTCAAGCACGTTGCATTATGGGACACACTACATGTGCTGTTGTTTAGCTTACTGTGCATTTTGGGAAAATACATCATCAAACCATCATCCAGGATTTTCATGTATAAAGAAAATACTGCATTCTGCAGAAATGGTGTGTACTGTATTATGGCAGTGTAACACCTGTATTTTTATGAAAACGATAGGGGGAGCTCACTATCTATTGTATATTACTGAACAGCTAGATTCTTATCTACAGTACCAAGTCCAACAGAGTCTGGACACATTTAAAGTTGATACTTTGTGAATAGAGCATTTTCACAACACTTGTACTTTGTTACAAGCAAGTTTTTAGATTTCTGAACAGATTTAGAGATGCCACATCCTGTGCCTCTCCATTAAAGCGTTCATAATTTCCTGTATTTATGACATTTCTAATCTACAGGGAGAACTAACATGATTAAACTAATAATCATTGTACAATAGGATATCATTAACTTCCTATATCATTGTTTTGGACTTTAAAAAAATCTAACAAATTTTATTATTATTTTTCAGAAGCCAGTGATGTTTCACAGACAGCAATATTATGGTTTCCACAGGGTGAATCTGCACAAATGAACTGCAGTCATACTAAGGGTGCTACCTATTTCTACATGTATTGGTTCCGAAAAACAGCAACCCAGATTGCAACTTTGTGCCGGCCCAGATCCAGCCTACATCTGCCATGCATGGTGTGATGATCTAGGCCACATGTGGCGTTGAATGATGGATTTGGGCGGGCTGCTCCTGTTTGCCATATCTGAGCCACAAGCAGACCATATGTCAGCCAAGAGAAAAGAAATAAACCAGAACTGGACCTTATCTGAGCCACAAAATCTTTATATACTATTTATAGAATCATCTTAGCATTAACAAGCCTATTAACAAGCAGAGTCACTGAAGGAAAGAAGAGAACATAAAAAAGGGACAAACAGTAACTCAAGAGCTACAACTGACTTCAGCCACAGCCTTAGATGAAATCAAGTGAAGATAAAAGAAGGCATTAAATCTCTCCAGATCTCAGCAGAGGAGGATTAAACAACTCAATAAACAGCATGACAGCTTAACACATTATTTACCAGATTGCCTTTTATTTATGTCATTCATTTACAGAAGTTGTACTTATAAAAGATAACAAAAACCACAGCAAAAATAAAAAAATAAAAGCAAATAGTTAGAATTAAAGAAAATAATAGGAAATTCAGCTGCATAATTTATTCATGCTGTGATGCATGCTGGGAGTTTTGTACTATTGTTCCCAGAATGCATTGCGGCATGACACTTTTGATTATCGACATTGTTGAGATTCATGATCTTGATGTCTTTGTGTGTCGTCCTAGAATATTTTTTCTGTGTGTTTATTTTTAATCTCCTGATTGTTTTTTTGTTTTGTTTTTTGTTTTTTCCATTATATTACAGCATTTGCGTTGTCTCCTGGTCAAATAGCATATTGACTTCAATAGTGGTTCTCAAACCTGTCCTGGAGGACCCCCAGTCCTGCACATTTTGTATGTCTCCCTCATCTATCACCTGATTCAACTCATGTGCTCAGTAGTAGAGACAGCAAGACCTGAAATGGATGTGTCAGAAATAGGGAGACATACAAAATGTGCAGGGCTGGTGGTACTCCAGGGGCCGGTTGCACCAGCTGGACGTAAAAAAGTTGTGTGTAAAGGTTGGGTGTAAGATCTACGCTGGACTTAGTTACGTCCAGCTTTCCTGGAATATTCACATTCCCAGTACGTTCAGAGACGGGCGCGAAGTGGAGTTCTTTTTAAGGTTTGGGGGACGTTATTTGGTGGACCTTCAGGGAACATTCAGGATGTTCTGGGAATATTTACGGGACTATTACTATAGGACATTCTGTTAACTTCCCAAATGTCCTCTTTGTAACGTTCTCACGCGGCCATAAAATAACCAAAATAGAACGTCCCCCTAAACTAATATCGGGAAAGTTATTAAATGACCAACAGAGGACCATGTGGAAATGGTCTGTTAATGTCCTAAATGCCGTCTTTGTAACATTCTTATGTGACCATAATATTAACCAAATTGGAATGTCCCCCTAAAGTCATATAAGGAACCTTGAACTGCAGCACTTTCATTACCAAAAGAGGACGTTTTATGACCCAAATGTTCTGTAAAGGTTCAAAATTTTCGTCACTTTTAGAGAACTTTTAGGCAAAGTTGCGCAAGGTCACGAGAACGTTGGATTCTACGTGTGTGTTTAATAGAACATGATAAAGTTTGAAGTTTGGAGGTGAGCGTTTGCTTTAGATGGGCTCTTGATTCTTGACATCTAAACATTAGATTTTCTCTGGTTGCTTTAACTGTGTTTGCAAAACATGCTTGTTATATCAAAAGAAAATTTAAGTGAAATACTGATCAGATGAGTTGGGTTATTTAGTGATGATTCAATCATCATGGAGTGTCCTGATTCACTGATCATCATCAGAGTCTAAACTATTAGTGTAATAACTGTTAGTTTTTTTCTTTTTTTAAAGTTTTTTTTTAAATTCATTATACAGACAGAGTTTTGAGCAGTGTCTTTTAGACTCATCATGAATCAGCGTATGAACCTCAACAATGGTGACACTAAGCAAAAATCTTTTTTGTGACTTTAGTAGCTTGTTTTGTGATGCTCAGAATTAATCTGTTTAACTGTAAATTGTCACCATTGTTGAGGTCCATACGCAGAATCTTGATGTCTGTGTGAGTCTACATGATACTGTTTGAATAACTTCTGCATAATGATAAAAGCATACAGTACTATGGTAGTAACTCGCTGATTCACTACTATAGTATGATGCGTCATTAAACAAATCAGCAACAGTAGCTAGTCAAGACACCCACGTTTAGCTACATTGGAGAATGATAACTTCTTTAAATGAAGCCATTTGAAATTTAATTAATACTAGTTTTTTTACTATAAATTACAGACATGACACCTGAAGATTAATTCTCATATTTCTCAGTTATTTTGCTTTATTTCTTGATTCCGTCAGAAAATAACTCTGTAAAATTATCTCTAAATTAATAATTTAATTTAATTATCACAGGGTAATTATCACAGTTTCTCAAACTTAAAATTGAGAAAACACTGTCACATGACTGGCAGCAACAGAACATTAAACACTAACAGATCTCTCTAGATCTCAGCATCTTCACTTTGTTTGACTTTTTTTCATATAAAACGTCTTAATGAGAATGAACAGAGGTTTAGGTGTTGATGAAAATAGGCTAATAAAGTTTGAAGTCACCATTATGGAGGTAAACGTTTGTTTTAGTTGGGCTCTTGGGTCCTTGGTTTTGTATATGTTTTTTTTTCTTCTCTCTCTCTCTCTCTCTCTCTCTCTCTCTCTATTTGGCTGTTTTATCTGTATGTTTCTAAACCATGTTTGTTATAACAAAAATTGCAAAAGAGATTCAGGTCAGGTGAAGTTGGTTACTTGTTGATGATGATTCAGTTTTCATATAGAGGCCTGATTCGCTGATCTCATCCAGAGTCTGATCTTTGAGTGTATTAGCTGTTAGTTTTGCAGCCTTGTGATTTTAACAAATTATCAGATAAAATTTTTTTTTACAAAAATTACAGTTACTGGATTTTTGTATCCTGATTACGTAACGCTGTTACATGTATTCCACATGTATTACAATGACGGTTGGTTTTATTTGGTCATGAGATCTCAATGACGGTAGGTTTTGTTTCTTTGTTCTGTTGTGAGATTTCAATGACGGTTGGTTTTATTTGGTCATGAGATCTCAATGACAGTAAGTTTTCAGTGTGAAACAAATTTTTTTCATCACGAGATTTCAATGATGGTCGGTTTTAATCAGTTATGAGATCTCAATGACAGTCGGTTTTATTTGGTCATGATATCTCAATGACGGTAGGTTTTATTCTTTGTTTTGTCGTGAGATTTCAGTGATGGTCAGTTTTGTTTGTTCATGTGATCTCAATGACGGTAGGTTTTATTCTTTGTTTTGTCTTGAGATTTCAGTGATGGTCAGTTTTGTTTGGTCATGAGATCTCAATGACGGTAGGTTTTATTCTTTGTTTTGTCGTGAGATTTCAGTGATGGTCAGTTTTGTTTGTTCATGTGACATCAATGACAGTCGGTTTTATTTGGTTGTGAGACCTCAATGACGGTAAGTTTTCCACGTGAAACATTTTTTTTTTTTTACGAGATTTCAATGATGGTGGGTTTTATCCTGTTAGAAGATTTTAATGACAGTCGGTTTTATTTGGTCAAGACATCTCAATGACGGTAGGTTTTATTCTTTGTTTTGTCGTGAGATTTCAGTGATGCTCAGTTTTGTTTGTTCATGTGATCTCAATGACAGTAGGTTTTGTTCCTTTGTTCTGTTATGACATCAATGACAGTCGGTTTTATTTGGTTATGAGATCGGCAGATTTTCAGTGTCAATTTTCTTCCGTTATGAGATTTCAATGATGGTTGGTTTTATTTGGTTATGAGATCTCAATGATGGCAAGTTTTCCACGTGAAACATATTATTTTTAGTTCAGTGATGGTCAGTTCCGCTTGTTCATGTGATCTCAATGACGCTAGGTTTTCAGTGTGAAACAAATTTTTTTCATCACAAGATTTCAATGATGGTCGGTTTTATTCAGTCATGAGATTTCAATGATGGTAAGTTTTCAGTGTGAAATTAATTTTTTTCTTTACGAGATTTCAACGATGGTCGGTTTTATTCAGTTATGAGAGCTCAATAACGGGAAAGTTTTCAGTGTGAAAACATTTTTTTCTTTACGAGATTTCAATGATGGTCGGTTTTGTTCTGTTATGAGATTCCAATGACAGTCGGATTTATTCAGTTTTAGTTATGAGATCTCAATGACGGTAAGTATTCAGTGTCAAACTTTTTTTTTAGTTACAAGATTTCAATGATGGTCGGTTTTGTTCTGTTACGAGATTTCAATGACGTTCGGTTTTATTCGGTCATGATATCTTAATGACTGTAGGTTTTGTTCCTTTGCTCTGTTATGAGATTTCAGCGACAGTCAGATTTATTCAGTTATGAGATCTCAATGACGGTAAGTTTTCAGTGTGAAACAACTTTTTTTCTGTCACAAGATTTCAGTGATGGTCGGTTTTGTTCTGTTAAGAGATTTCAATGACAGTCGGCTTTATTCGGTCATGACATTGCAATGACAGTAGGTTTTGATCCTTTGTTCTGTTATGAGATCTCAATGACGGTAAGTTTTCTGTGTAAAACATTTTATGTTTAGTTACAAGATTTCAATGATGGTCGGTTTTGCTCTGTTATGAGATTTCAATGACGGTCGGTTTTATTCGGTCATGACATCTCAATGACGGTAGATTTTGTTCCTTTGTTCTGTTATGAGATTTCAATGACAGTTGAATTTATTCAGTTATGAGATCCCAATGACAGTAAGTTTTCAGTGTGAAAGCTTTTTTTTCGTCACGAGATTTCAGTGATGGTCGGTTTTGTCCTGTTACGAGATTTCAGTGATGGAAACAGTTTCTATTTTTCTGAGATGTCGAGGCTGGAACAACAACACAAAGAATGGCAATAATCTCCGGTACTGTTTATGTGCTTTATTTATGTTAACCCATTTGTGCCCAAATGTTTCTGAATGGTTTCATACATATAGTCCTGTTAATAATGTTCTATGTGAACATGTTATGCATTTATTTTGCATTTACTTGTTGATGATGATTCAGTCGTCATATAGAGGCCTGATTCACTGATCTCAGAGTTTGATCTTTGAGTTTATTAGCTGTTAGTTTTGCAGTTTTACAGCAAACTTGTGGTTTTATGAAGTTATCAGATAAAAAAAACAGATATTCAGATGTTTTAAAATTCATTATATGGAAAGTATTTTCAGCTGTCTTTTAGACTCACACAAACATCAAGAATAAGTGTATGAACCTCAACAATAATGACAATAAAAAGTTTTTTGTGACTTTAGCAGCTTTTTTGTGATGTTCAGAGTTGATCTGTTTATCTGAAAAAATCGCTGTTATGTTGTTTGTTGCGTTATTTAAAGGCAGTGGCTATTTGCACCAAATGATAGATGCTATTTACACTAAGTGAAAATAGCAGCATTTTCTAAGCGATATGCTATTTACACTAGGTAAAAATAGAGATAGATTCTATTTACACCATGCATGTAAAAGTATCTGTTCTCTGCAATAAGAGTAAATAGTAATTAGATGCAAGGCCGTAACCACCATAGACATGGAGGGGGACAAGTCCCCCCAATAATTAGAAATGGCCAGATCGTCCCCCCCAATATTTGAAATTCTTGCACTGCTCTGCTGCACTTCATTACATTATGTAATTTACTGCATGCTGTTAGGATGACAAAAAAGGTTTAAAAGTAAAATTTTTAGTCTGGTCTGCCTCAGCGGTCTAAGAACGCTCGTCAATAGGCTTGTTTGAGACAAGCAAATTCCACGCAGAACCGATCACCGGTGATTACCGCGAGATGCATGCCGGTTAGTGATGTGTCGTTCTTGAACGATTCGTTCATTTTGAACGAATCTTTAATGTGACTCGGGAAGAACTAGTCGTCTTTCAATCGTGTGGAAATCGTGTATGCTCGTATGGTCGCGGCTCGTATCATGTGCGAGGAATTACGAGCCGAGCAGAGTGCCTTACGAGCACCTCCCGACCTCCCGATCATTTTTAAACATGTCAAAAAAGTTTGTGAGCTATCGGTTTGAATTCGTGACATGTGTGCTGTTGAAGGAGCCAATTTTTCGATCTATCTGAAGTTGACCAATCAGAATCAACGAAAAACCACAGAAGAAGAAGAAGAAAGATGAAGATGACAGCGCCTGGCGAATTGAAAAAGGAGGATTGCTGAACTTTGGGCGAGCGCTGTATGATGACATCCAAGATGATATTTTACAGCGGATTGCCCAGGAGCTACAGTTATCAGGTTAAAAAAAAAAAAATTATGCTTGATACGACTCGACTCATGATCCGCTCTTGATCACGACATGAAATTTCTCTGCACTACTGTACTATATGTGTTGGTAGCCATTAAAGACAACATATTTAGTTTCATATTTATGTTTAAATATGCCTATTATAATGTTATTTTATTTTTTAATTTCATCTATTTGATTAAGACAAGTGAACAGCATGAGTAAGACAGAATACATCATAAGATGCGCAATATATCGGGAGACATGGAGTGACATGATTTTGATCACTTCATTAAGTTTGGTTTTGTAGAAAGCCTTTCTTTAAAGTGAATTTTTTTTTTTTTGTAAAAATTGTATCTTAATTTTAATCAATGTTTCCTCAACCAACTGCCTTGATTTAATAAATAAGCAGCAAATATATTCATGGATGCGCGGGCGCGATCACTGGCGCCTGAACTGGAGCTCTTCTTATAGACTAAATAAACTGAAACTCAAATGAACTGAAACTATAGGCTGTTTGCCTCACAGACACGAGAAAAATATCTATAGAAAGCTTGAAATGTCTTCTTTTAAACGAAATAATTCAAAACGAAAAGAAATGGGCTACTCTCTGATTATGTAATCCGAATGAAACGTGCATTCTGCACATCCACTGCGAAGATGATGAAAGTCAGCAATGTCAACTTCATCTTTGCAGCCGACACTGATTAGAAAACATTAGATTATTAAAAAACAATTAAAATGTCTCCTTGCTGTTTTTTTGTTGTTGTTTTTTTGTCAAATTCATAATCATTTCTTTTACCGGTTCTTTATGCCAAGATTTATGCGTGCGCTTGAGTGCTACATAAATGCTAATTATAATAATTTATTCTCTCCAGTATTTAAGAAATTGAATGTGAATAATCAACTAATCAATGTGATTAGTCAACAAATGGCTTGAACAACTGGTCGATGAGAAAATTTTTTTTATTTCACATAGGCCTATTTTCTATCAGCATGGCACAAAGGGTATTCGGATTTGAGCTTGCGCTCCGCTCTCATGCTCTCTCTCTCTCTCTCTCTCTCTCACACGGAACTTTGTGCGATTGCTTCGGAAATCTGCAGGTGTGCGTGGACATATGATCTTCCGACCATCAGAATTCGCACCGTGTACGCCCGCCTTAACACCTCTTCCAGCAGCTACCCGGTCTACCAGGAGGTTTCCCATCCAGACATAAACCCGGCTCAACCCTGCTTAGCTTCAGTGGGTGTGCACGTGAAAGCTTCAGGTTGACCACTGCAGGCAGGGGCGTCAATTGTTTTTGTTATGATATAACAGCTGATAATACAACTTTGGCACATTTGTCAGCTAAACGTTCATTCAGTGTTTCCCATTAATGACCCGGTGCCACCGTTTCATAATGAACCGAAAATTTAAAACATGTAAATGGTCTCTAACGTTGTATTTTGCCAACAAACTAAATTGAAACCGTGATATGGCTTTGTGCCTTTATAAAACAGCAAAATACAGTGATTAAGTATATATACAGTCTGTCTGCGCTGCTTCCAAAGTGCCCCAGATTGATGCATTTAACCTTAAAATGTACTAAATTTTCTTCCGGGGGAGCATGCCCCCGGACCCCCCTACAGGAGGTACACCTAACACACTTTTACAAATTACAGTGCCAAATCATGTACATTTTATGAACTTTACTCAAGAATACTACAAAAAAGCTTCTTTCATGTCAGTAAAGCTGTTAACAGAAAATTAAAATGTCATTGGGAAAATATAGTTTTGGGCTAAGCTCCGACTGTTTACAATGTCTGGCTCCGCCCCCCTGGTGGTATGGAATGGTATGGAATGGTATGGTATCTTTTCCATGTGAATTTGTCAACATGGTTAACCCATTTGTGCCCAATTTTTTCTGAATGGTTTCATGCATATTGTCCTGTTAATAGTGTCCTATGTGAACATGTTCTGCATTTATTTTCCCCAGGTTTTTTTTTTTTTCCTTAAAAATCGTATTTGAATGTGCGGCAACTACCCACGTTCTGGGAACGGTTACTAGGTGAGAGGTTACCCCGCTAGAAATTTTACATTCCCAGAACATTCTCAGAACGTCCCCACTGGTGTTAATGACATTGTCTAGTAACGTTCCCAGTACGTTCAGAGACGGTCACGATGTGGAGTTCAGGTGGACCTTCAGGGAACATTCAGGACTTTCTGGGAATGTTTAGGGGACTATTATAGGACGTTCTGTTAACTTCCCAAATGTACAAATAACCAAAATAGAACGTCCTCCTAAACTCATATCGGGAACATTATGACCAACAGAGGACCGCAGCCCTGCACATTTTTCTCCCCCTTTTGGACCCTTCTTATCAAAGAAGCAGGAAGCAGTGTGTGTGTATGTTAATACAGAAAAATACACCCTTTTTCTCAAGGGTGCAATGCTTTTAGTTCATGTTTTCCTCTTGTGTGGTGAGGACCTTATAGATATGGTTTCAAACAAGATTTTTAACCACTAAGCTAAACCTCCCGACTCCCATCTCAACACGTTTATTTAAAACTATACTATTTTCTGCTATTCATGATTGATTATTTATTTGTTTGTTTGCTTGTTTTGCTCTATCACTATGACGACTGCCTCTATGTGTAAGATACGTTTAAACGCAACTGGATGCACAGTAAATATCATTACATAAGCCTTAACCTGCAAACTCGTCACCTTTCGGCAGAATTCGCCATTCTGACATTGAAATAGGTCATTTCCAGATAGATGTCTGCTAAAGAGTGCTTAACCTGGAAAACATCTTTTGTGTATAAACATCTGATGAACATCTCAAAAAAACAGTTTTACATGCAATCTTAATAATAAACATCTTAAAGACATTTTAACATTTGACAGGAAACATATTACAGATGAGCAAACATTAAAAAAAAAAAAAATATTGCAGATGTAAATGCAGGGACCATCTAGAAATGCGAAGTAGTGTTAAGCACTGCATTGTGTACATGGGTAACCACATTGACCGCTGTATTTCAGCTTTTCCATTAGTGCCACCTGAAAGAGTGAACTTGCATTTTCATTCAGCATGTCTGCCGTTTTTGTTCAGACCAATTATAACTTACATAATCATTAGGCTGAAATTTGAGGTTTACCATTTAATACAATGTTTTGTTTTTGTCAAAGCTAGTATTAGCCTATTTGAACTGTAAAGCTGTTTAAATATTTTTTATGGTCGTTTTACAGTTTAGGATGTTACCTAAACAAGACGTATTTCTATTCTAATCGGCCAATCAGAATTTTTCAAAACTATTTCAACTGCTGATTCCAATTATCCCCCACTATGCTTTAATCTGACATGAATTACTATTATATAAAAGCAGAGTGATGTCATAATGATGTCACATTCTGTCCCTTCCCATTAAAGCACTCGTGACTTTCTTTTGAATTTTTCATTCTGACATTTCTGATCTATCCTGAGAACTAACATGATTATACTAATACTCTTTACGCTGATCATTCTGCATCTACAGCATACTTTAGGTAAAATATCTGTTCCTATATCTTTGTTCTGGATTTAATATTAAACATGAAATATTAAATAATATATTATTTAATGTTAATATTATTTTTAATCTTTTCAATTATTTTGCAGAAGCCAGTGATGTTACACAGAGTCCAATATTATGGGCTCTACAGGGTGAATCTGCACAAATGAGCTGCAGTCATACTAAGGGTTCTACCAATTTCTACATGTATTGGTTTAGACAAAAGCAGGGAGAGACAATGCAACTCATTGTGTTCACAATGACAAACAACAACCCGGATTTTGGTAAATTTTCTGAGGAGAAATACTCAGCCAGTAAGACTGTAGCTGAAAGTGGAACTTTCACAGTAAAAAACCTGGAACCTGATGACAGTGGTGTGTATTTCTGTGCAGTGAGTGAGCACAGTGACACAGACTCACTGTGCTGCTGTACAAAAACCTATCAAAATTAGATGACACATCATAACCTTTTAAACTTCATAACATTCCATAATATGACTTTGCAGTGTATAAACCACAACGTACTGTATTATGTATGTGACCAGCCTACAAACAATGCTACATTTTAGGAAAAAAATAATATACGTACATACATACATTTGCTTTTATTCAAAGATATTTATACAGGTGCTGGTCATATAATTAGAATATTGTGAAAAAGTTAATTTTTTTATTGTAAATTTATTTAAAAAAAATGAAACTTTCATTTATACTAGATTCCCTACATGTAAAGTAAAACATTTCAAAAGTTTTTTTTTTTTTAAATTTGTTGATTAGAGCGTACAGATAATGAAAGTCCAAAATCCAGTATCTCAAAATATTAGAATATTTACATTTGAGTTTCATTAAATGACCATCCCTACAGCATAAATTCCAGGTATCTCTTGTTCTTTGAAACCACACTAATGGGGAAGACTGCTGACTTGGCAATGGTCCAGGAGACAATCATTGACACCCTCCACAAAGAGAGTAAGTCACAGATGGTCATTACTGAATGTGGTGGCTGTTTACAGAGTGATGTATCAAAGCATATTAAATGCAAAGTTGATTAGAAGGAAGAAATTGGGTAGGCAAAGGTGCACAAGCAACAGGGATGACCACAAGCTTGAGAATACTGTCAAGTAAAGCCGATTCAAACACTTGGGAGAGCTTCACAATGAGTCAAATGAAGCCGGAGTCAGCGCATCAAGAGTCACCACACTCAGACATCTTCAGGAAAAGGACTACCAAGCCACTTCTGAAACAGAAACAACGTCAGAAGCTTCTTACCTGGGCTAAGGAGAAAAAAAACTGGACAGTGAACAGTGGTCGAAAGTCCTCTTTTCAGATAAAAGTAAATTTTGCATTTCATGTTGAAATCATGGTCCCAGAGTCTAAAGGAAGACTGGAGAGGCACAGAATCCAAGCTGCTTGAAGTCTAGTGTGAAGTTTCTGAAGTTAGTAATGATTTGGGGGGCCGTGACATCTGCTGGTGTTGGTCCATTGTGTTTTATCAAGTGCAAAGTCAATGCAGCCATCTTCCAGGAGAATTTGGAGCACTTTATGCTTCCATCTGCTGACAAGCTTTATGGAGATGCTGATTTCCTTTTCCAGCAGGACTTTAGCACCTGCCCACAGTGCAAAAACCACTTCCAAGTGGTTTGCTGACCATGATATTACTGTGCTTTATTGGCCAGCCAACATGCCTGACCCCTGAATCTATGGGATATTTTCAAGAGAAAGATGAGAAACAGTCGATCCAACAATATACAGATGATCTGAAGGCTCAATAGTGCCTCAGCAGTGCCACAGGCTGATCACTTCCATGCCACACTTCACTGATGCTGTAACTTGTGCTAGGAGCAAGTCATTTGCTGTAATATGTGCTGCCGACCAAGTATTGAGTGTACAAATGAACATACTTTAAAGAACTTGAACTTTTCTGTTTTGAAAATCCATTTTTTGATTGATCTTAGGAAATATTCTAATATTTTGAGATACTGGATTTTGGACTTTCATGAGCTGTACGCTCTAATCATCAAAATTAAAAAAAAAAAAAACTTTTGAAATATTTTACTTTACATGTAGGGAATCTAGAATATATGAAAGTTTCATTTTTAAAAATAATTTACAATAAAAAAATGAACTTTTTCACGAAATTCTAATTATATGACCAGCACCTGTAAATGAGGAACATCACAAGCAATTTCATAAACTAAGGCACATCCTGATTTTGCCATCAACATATTGTATTGATCCTGGAACATCTTTCCTGTCCAAAAATTTAATCATAATATCCCTAACCCTAAACCTAACCCTACCCGTAAGTTATCCCTAAATTCAGAGGGAAATGATAGGTGAATAATGATGGCATAGAAGCACCTAACCCTGGTTGTAAGCCAAAACTTGACATAAACTGTAAACTTGTCCCTCAAATCTGATTGGTTGCTTGGAATGTTGTTGCCGGATCAACAAAGATGTCAATCCATAAACATGTTGCACTGGTTCTGCGTCATAAAGCAAGTCAGTGAATTAATTTAAAAAAGAATGGAAATATGATTGTAAAATCTAACTGAAAATCATTTATATGAAATCACTATTTAGTAATATGTACTAATTATGCATAAAAAACATGCAAAGTCACGTAGCAGAGTCATTGCCTTTATACATTTGAGCTGCAATAAGACATGAATCCAGCTGATGGCACTAACATATAACATTACCAATAGTATGGGCGTGGAAGTGGCTCACAGACCTCTGATTGCTTTAACATCTCAGTCACTTAGAGGAAACGTAGTGTCACATGATTTTTCGTTACCCTTATGGAACCAGTCCTATCCAGTCCTAACTGTTATTCCTTGCCACTGATAAAATTAACATTAGCTTTGTGTTCTTTAACTAATTATTATTAGTATAATTAAACATTTTTGATTATTGCTTATATGTTGTTCAGACATCAACATGTATTTGTTATTTAGTTGTTATGGAACATAACATAAGTATCAGGAAGTCAACGCCCATCTTACTAAGGCCAAGTTCTGAGTAGTAGGCATACTAGAGTATAGAGGCTTCTGACATACTTTTTTTTTTTTCTGCAAACAGTAAAAGAAAAAGTTTGTCACACCTAGTTAGAAAAGTTCCTAGTAGCAAATTAGACTAGTTCAGTATAATTTCTTACAATTTCAAACAGTGAACTAATATGTTTGTGTACTTTAACCTTGTAATTTCTCTACATTATTTGTGAAACTGAATACAAAACAAAATGGCTTTATGTTGTAATGTTTTATTAATCTTAATTTTAGAAACGAAATATATGGACAATATTTAATTAGATGAGGTAAAAGTAGATGCATCAGAACTTAACTCTATGTTAAAGTTGCTTATGCAACTATATATTACAGTGCAGCTGTATTGTTTTGTAGTGTTCATTTATCTCTGAATTATTTATCTCACTGAATTAATAACCAAATTTCTAAGTTTAGCAAAATGCTGATTTACTAATATTAAAATATATAACAGAGAGCCAATCACCACACGATTTAGTATATATGTGCTGCTGTTATTGCTTAGACCACATAAGATGACTATTCTTTCATAATTGGATATAATTATGCCCTCCGTTCAGTCTTACTCTAAATTCACCTTGTTTATATGGCAGTACAGTGAGCAAGTAACACTCTCACCGTATATTTTTTACCTTAATAAGTAAAAAAAGTCACTAAAAGTGATAGTAAAGTGATTGTATAAAAAAGGTACATACAAAGTGACTTACAGTATAGTACACTTTATACATGAACATCCCCTTGACCAACCTGGGGCTAAGTATCTTTCTCAAGTCAAGTGCTGATAGTTGATGGATTTCCCCTAGACCAACCTAGATCTTTATCCACTAAACTACAGCACCCAACCCCACCTCTAGAGGCACACCATGTTTATTTAAGCCTCGAGACTTTGCTAGGTTCAGCTATTCATGATGCATTTACATTTTGCCATATTTTTTGTATCATTACAATGGCCAGCCACTATGTGTAAGCTGTTGGTTTGCTCAAAAACAGCTTTAAAATGTTTTAACTCTTAAATTAATCATTTCAATTCTTTTTATCTCAGGTCTTCAGGTAAACCAAAACCCATTGGAGCTTATTGTTCTATCTGGTGTACCACTTGAAGTCACCTGCTCCATCACAGGCACTGATAACCCAAACCTGTATTGGTACCGTTGGACCCCAACAGATGGTCTCAAGCTGATGTTCAGTTCTTTGGGTAAAGGAATGGTGGATCCAGAAAGCATGGGAGATTTTTCATCTAAAAGACCAGAGCTTCTTCAGATACTGCTGGAGTCCAAGAGTGTAACTCATATTGGTTCTGCTGTTTGGTATTGTGCAGCCAGTCCCCACAGTATGACAGTCTACAATGAAGCTGTACAAAAACTAGGCCCTGTTTACACCTGGTGTTTAGATGCGTTTTGGTTGATCGGATCACAGGTAGATGAGGGAGACGCATTCCCTTTTACACCTGGTGTTTTAATCCATCTCTTTTGTCCACTTTCAATCACTTCTGTTCTTATTTCTTTGAAAGGGAATGTCTATGGGTAGTAAATATATGGGCTTTTTCAAATCTATTGATTAAATTCACGTCACACACAAATAAATTAAATGACCAGAAACAACCAGAAATATAGGACATACAACTCCGATAGCTGCAAGACCACACCGAATGCAGTGAGTGAGTGTTAGAAATGAGGAATGGTGAGAGACCATTGTGTTTGGCAGTTTGGTATACGTTTTTCATCTTCAAAACAAACTTGGGTCTTCAGCCAAAAAGTTTAAATCCCGTCTGGCTAGCGTGCTTCTCATAATGTTTACACATTAGGTCAGTAGGCGGGGAATAGATGGTATTTTGTGGCTGTTCAAACACATTCGACCACATGAGCGTTTCCACTATGAAAACAATCCTGTTGCATTTTTCAACTACATCTAGAAGTGGTCGAAAGTGGACAAGTTCAAAACGTTTTAGACCATGTTTACTCCTAAATACAGGAGTATGTCGTCCACTTGTGATCCAGTTGACCAAAATGCATCTTAATACCAGTTGTAAACAGGGCCTCAGGGACATCCCCCCTCCCCCAAAAAAAAGTTAACCCTTGTGTTGAGACTGACTTTCCTGTTTTTTGATTTTGGTTCCCAGAGACCCCCATGATTTATGTGTAAAACAATAATCAATTAAAAAAATAACTTATTAACTTATTTTCTCTTCAAATTCTTTAAATATGTTTATCCAACCTAATCAAAACCCATTTGAATTATATAATTGAAGCATTAACCCTCATAATGTAGCCATAGACTTTTCAGAAATGTTATACATTATATTATTGCTGCTTCAATTTGGGGTCTTTGACCCTAGAAAAATAATACAGTAGGAAAATACACTTAATAAAACACAAATATGCAACTGGCAGCTATACTACATTGTGTACATCAATGAAAAAAATCTAGCATGTAGATATATATATATATATATATATATAGCAATGCCATTCAAATAAGCCTGTAACAAGGTATCATTTGTTAACATTAATTAACTATTAGTTAACACGAACTAACAATGAACAATACTTCTGCTGCATTTTTTTATTTTAGCTAAAATCTTAGCCTTTACTAATATTTTTGTAACATCAAAACATTCATAAGACCAAAATTGTATGTTTACATTAGTTAATGCACTGTGAAATAACATGAACATTTTTAAATGCACAGTTTATTATTTTATGACAAAGGGCCTTTTAATATCTCAAAAACATACATGGTACAGATTGGTACTTTATGAATACTTTTATCTCATTTAAATTTTATATTATAACACATATTTTACCTTGATAACACATTTTAAAAGTCCATGAATTCCATGAATTATATATATATATATACATATATATAAATTCATTAAAAAATAGTTAATTTTAATCATAATGATTACATAAAAACTTTATTAAAAGACTTTCTAAATCACCAGTTTCTAAAAAAACTTTTCAATGTGTTGTTGTTTCAAATTACTCAGACCGAGCAACTGATTCATGATGCATGTGTTAAACATGTTCCAGAAAAACAATACAGATGTGGGGGTGTGTGGTGCAGACTGTTGATACAATAACCTGCAAACATCTCCTCGAATGAATCAGCTCTGCACCAGTTTCCAACAGCTCTTTTCTGTTTTATTTGGTTTAGTCTATAGACGTGTATAAGCTTTGAGGGTTGTGTGCAGCAGCAGGTGTGTGGAAGATGCAGGATTGAGCGTGAAAAACTCTGACCACATCCTCCCCAACACTCTACACTGCTTGCAAAGACCTGACACCACATCCTGCTTTCAACTACAGCAGCCTGATGCTTAAACTCATCTATAAATCCTTCAAACTAGAACAATTCATGTTGTATTCACATTCTTAAATGAGAGTAAAAAACACAAATATGGTCCACTTTAGGCACTTTACTACTTAGGAATTTTACGACTAACATTGCAACTACATGTCAACTAACTTAGTAGACTGTCTGCTTAATATCTGCTTAATATCTGCTAACACTGTTTTGATGGTTCCCCAACAGACATTCGACTGACTATGAGTGGTTTTGCTACTGCATGTCAACTTACTCTACTAACCCTAACCTAACAGTCTGCTGATACTCTATTGAGAGTTAGCTGACATGTAGTTGCAAAGTACTCATAGTTAGAAGAAAGCATCAAAAGTGGTCCACTGAAATAAAGTGTATGCTGTTATTTTCAGTTGCAGTCATTGTTCTAAGTACTTTTGATATGCCTTGTTCCTGGAATTTTAGAAAAGCTTTAGAGCTCACATTATGAGAAATATAGAGGTCACGAGTCATAGAGCTCACATTATGAGAAATATAGTGATCACGAGTCATATAAAGTCTTATTTTTCTTATTGCAGTGGAAGATTCTTACATAACTGAGATAACAACCCACACTTTCCAAAAGTGCATATTTTCCACTGCACAAAACATATGCAAATATTCTGTTTCTTGTAATCAAAGGCCTCAAAAAAAGAAATACAGGATGTTTTAGTCATAGCAGAAAGTAGACTCCAAAACTTCTTTTACAATCTACCTAATTTGTTTTTCATTGTAAGTTGTTCATTCCTGATTAAAGTTTCAGGTCACTTATATGCAATAAACTTTTGTAATACATGTGCTTAACAAGCAAAAACGTGTTCAGGTTTTGGGAGGCATTTGTGAAATTTTATTATTCAAAATGAGAAAATCATATTATGTATAATTTGAAGTCATGCAAAACTAAACAAATCTACTAAAATATAAAATAAACAGAAATCTCACACAAAAAAAAGACATTTCTGGCCTCTCAAGGAGAACGTTTTTGGACAATATCATGGTCAGTCCTCGGGAAATGGTTTCATCTTCATTGAAAACTGTAGGGAAATAAATTCATATTAACTTATGTGATCACACTTATCTATCAATCTATCTGTATGGGGCTGTTTACACAACACTTTTTTCAAATAAAAACAGGAAAATTTTTATGTGTTTTGGACCTTCATTTGCCATTTTGGTCATTTTGGGGGCCTGAAAATGCAAATTTTTGAAAACAGGTTTCAAAGTTTTTAAAAACAATACAATTATTGCCTCTGTATAAACTACAAAACGTGTACACGTACCCTAAATCATCTAGATATTCTATATGCATATTTAATGTGTGATATGTGCATTATGGTTTTCAGGGATTACCTTGAGTTTCCACACAACACCAGACACAATCAGTGCATAGAGCAGGCTCTTGCTGAGGAACAGGATGTAGCCAAAGCCAAGCAGTTTCAATCCCTTTGGCTTCTCTAAAAACACCAATATAAAAACATGTCTGATACATCACTTTAAAGTCATAAATGCAATGACTGTCAAACAATTAAAAATCAGTAATCTATGTTGTCTCGTATAGTCCAAACTTTGAATATACAGTGGCCTGAAAAAGTATTTGGGCACTTAGGAAACACTATCAATCTCACTGCAGTAGATAAAGATATCAAACAATTTTTTTGCAATTATATCCAATTTTTTGCAATTATATCCAAGCAGTACAGCCTAATAACCTGTTTATATAGATTTGTTGCATGTTCACAAACCTTTTTGACCCTTTATGGTGTTTGTGACATTGACATAAACTTCTCCGTTGTAGAATCGAACAATACAGGTGAATTTATTCCTGGGGTCCAACCACTTTTCTTTAGAAACTTTCATTCTGCTGCTGATATGGTACAGTAATGTTGTTTTGTCCTGTTGGGCTGTGGAGTCTGTTGAGACACTGTCCGCTCTCTCTTCGCCATTCACATTCCAGGTCAAACTTACATGATCGGGATAAAATCCCGTTGCCACACACACTAAAGTTATATTAGAATCTCTCTCTTTCTGGGAACATATTTCTCCTGGAGATGGTGGTAGGATCTTGACTTTAGGTAGAGTGATGTTTGTAGCTTGAGAAGGAAAGCACAATGTTAGGAAGTTTGGTTACACTTTATTTTAAGGTGTCCGTGTTACAGTGTAATTATACATTTAGGTACTGAGTAGTAATGATTACATGTACTTACTATAGGGTTAGGATTAGGGTGTGGTTTAAAGTTAGTTGCATGTAATTGTGTACAATTTATAGTACTATAGTAACTGTAACGTGTAACAAGGACACTGTAAAATAAAGCGTTACTGGAAGTTTATTATACAGTAATTACTATGTTATTACTACTGTTATTATTAACCGACTCAGTGATCATTCACAGCATGGCCTGGTTACTTTTTTTTTTTTTTTAGGTACAATGATTGCATTTGATTTTTGATTGCCCATGGCAACATACAGGTGCTACTATAATATATTTTGTATCATTGTACTAAAAAGTGATTTATGCTAATACAGAATGTGGATGAAATACTGTATCTATTCAAACAAATGCACATAGCAACTTACGTAATGCTTTGTTTAAACTACATTTAAATGTTTAGATGATTTTGTTTGTATGTGATTTTAAATAGTTTTTATGCTTTCAACACGTGTAGCATATTTTAAATCATTTTAGCAGAAATTTTCCCCAGTTTACTTATTGAAAATAGATAGGAAATTCATATGTTATTAATAAAAACACCAACAATTCTTAATTATTAAATGAACATTTTAAATATATAAAATAAAGTAATTTGTATATGTCTAAATTTTAATGGCCAATATGGTCCTTTGCGTCTTTTGCCAATCCATTTTTCATTTGCTTGCCATGTACAATATAACCCATTTTACTGTATTTCACAAATCAAATTTTGAATTTGAATTTATTAAATGGTTTACTTAAGTATTTCAGAGTTTAAAAATTCAGACTTACCCAGAACCGTCAGTTTAGTCCCTTCTCCAAATTCTAGTTTCGCGTAGCTAGTACACGATGATTTATCTCATTACCTAAACCTCAACAACTAACAGCTAATAATGGCCAATGGTACACTGTTTTAGGGGCCCCTTTTCAGTTTGAGACCATGAAAGCCATAGTGGCCTCCCAGCTGTTACCAAGAGAGGCCTCTTATGAGCACAAGATATAGACTGAAATGTAGTTTGTTTAATGTGCAATGATGTTTTTTTTAAAAAGTTATTAAAATTAACAAAAAAAAAGTGTATACAGTGGCCCCAAGAACACTCAAAACACAGAACAAATATTAATGTCACTGTATTGGATAAAATATCAAACCAAATACCATCTGCAGGGAAATGATGCTAGAGAATTTCTTAGAACTAACCTCACTGTTATCATTTTTTGCAATTAATTTTACCAACTGGGCATCCAATTTGTTGGATATGAAGTAATTTGCACCCAAGTTCACACAGATACACTAGGTGTAGTTCATCATATTACTATGAGCATGTTCTATTTATGTTTGATAATCACAGAGAGTGTTCAAATACATGGGATGAATAGGATGTACAGTTTGAGAAAAACCTTCATAAAGTGTTCAGGTACAAGTCTGTAGCATTCAGTAAACTGAAAATGTAGACTTTTTTACCCCATTTTTTAAATGGTGGTGGCGTAAACTGGAAATAAATATCATAATAATATATGCTTAGAGGTTCTCATTGCCTTCATTTTCATTCAGATGATAGAACAATTCACCTGCAGCTAATTACTTGTACATGTTTCTGCAAGAAGAGACAAAGTGGGACCACTAAAAGTAATTTCTTGCTTATAACAATGTTTAGTAACAGTGTATTCACCAGAGGGCCTCTCAGGGAACATACAGACCATATACTATAGGCTACAGAATATAAACAACCACTTACATCATTGTTACCATGTTACGACTTGATTCACAGTAGTTTGGAGATCAGTGTAGTAAATATAAAAGCTAAACAATTTATTTGTGTTCCCTGAGAATCAAACCAATGACCTTGGCATTACTAGCGCCACATGCTCTACCAGATTATCTACAGCAAAAATAAAAGCTATCAATTAGCTAATAGTCTTGAATTTGTGAACTGTGAATAAACAAGATGGGATAATATCCATGCGTCATATATTTTATTTGTGTTATTTATAATACAAAATAAAATAGAAACAATATACAGTAAATCTCAACGTGTAAAATAATGAATTATATTAACTTCTATTAAGTTTATTTATAGTAGTATACTATCATTATCAATTCTAACTAAATATCAAGGAAACAAGAAAATAAAAAAATTTCAAAGCAGGGTAGCACAACTAGATTTTATAATTAATCTGACCTGAAGCATCACTTTCATTGGGTTAAATATTCAGAAAAGAGAGAAAGAAAAACTAGAGAGAATCGTCAGTAGTCATACAGCATCTCTTCTCCTGGATGAAGTAAATGGAGAGAGTCTTCTTGGTAACTTCATCAATCCAGACATGTTCAGTTCATTCACTTTCCTGAACCCTGTAAAACAAATATCACATAAAAATTAAGATATTCAGAAAATTTCTATCTATCTATCTATCTATCTATCTATCTATCTATCTATCTATCTATCTATCTATCTATCTATCTATCTATCTATCTATCTATCTATCTATCCAATCTCAACATGTAACCAAACACAACAAGTTGCTTATGATGTTAATATCCCTCCAATACTTATGTATTTATTATTAATCAGCCTTACCTTTCTCCATACATACACAAAGATGACCAGGCCATACAGTGCACTCTTAGCAATGAACACGCCGTATGACAGCTTTATTATCTGTGATGATTTGACATAGTCCTCTGGAGATTAAGAGAACAAATCATATTATTCAACATAGCATTACCGATCAACCTTTGACTCTAATTCCTAACATTCATCTTTTGGAAAAAGACATTCAAAAAGAAAAGAGGAAATCCTTACCTCGGGTATAACCACTCCCTGCAATAGGATGATAATGAATTAGAAGACCCAAATATTAAAATATGAAAACACATTACATTCACATTCAGCACTTTCTTTTTTATCTTTCATCTAACTTATCTGTAATGCATACCTGCAATTCCATAGACCGTATTTCCATTCGGAACATCCAAATGGAAGGTTCCATTGTAGAACTTCAATATACATTTGAATTCGTTTTTATCGTTGTTCCATTCTCTTCTAGGGACTTTAAGTCTGCTGGATATGGTGAAAGTTTTTGTATTTTCGTCTTGGGTGGCATGAGGGTCTGTCGCCACACCTTCGAGTCTTTCTTCATTGCCAACCTTCCATGTTATGCTCACATGGTCTGGGTAGAAGTCTTTGGCCACACACACAAGAGTGACTGTCTTCTTACAGCTCTCCTTTTCAGAGGGTTTTATAATTGTAACATTTATGCCCTTTTCTACACTGACTTTAATGTTGGGATCTGTAAAATAATATCATAAGCATATGACAGTTAGAAATACATAACTTAATCATACATGAACAATTCTGGAGATTTCCTCCCATGACATTTCAGTCTACTGAAACTTAATCCAAAGAATTATGCATTTTAATGAAGTTAGCGTAATTCTTCCTTTTCTTCTTCTTCTTATTATAAAATAAATAAAAACCTGAATCCCAAAAACAAACTCAATTACTGAAACCAGAGTAAGGCAAATGTCAAAGTCACAATACAAAATTCGGTCATTACTTTGTACTTACTTAAAAAAAAAAAATACAATGTACTTATAGTGTTCATGTTGTGTTGAAAAACACTTTTTCTGCTATTGAGGTGGGATATGAGTAAGGTTAAGGACAGGTTTGTCGGTATGGTTAGATTTAAGGGTGGGTTAAAAGGTAAGGGAAGTGTCAGTGTAATTATAAATGTAATTACAGAAATTAATTACAGATGTAGTTACATGCAGGTTTTATAATAATTTAAGTACAATACAAAAACATGTATGTACATAATAAATACATTGTATCAAATGATTAATTTAAATGTTAGTACACATTACTGTTAGTACAGTAATTAAAGACAATTATAAAGTGGGATACAAAATTCTTAAGAACAGTTAGTTTGGTCCCTCACTGAAATTGCAGGATATGTGCAGTGCACAACAAACATTAAGAATGAAAACACTGTTTATTGACAACTTTTTTCCGGATAATGTTACCATTTTACACAATTCAGAGTATTTTACTACAAGGAATCTAGTGAATAATAAGGTTGCATTTCTACAGTTTATGTTCTCAATTGCTTCTTCAACAGGAAAACCACAAACAACTTTACATGAAACTGATGTATCTGCTCTCGCCAGTTCACAGTTATATGCAGCTCATAGGAACAATCTTACTTGATAGAGCATACAGAATAGTAACATTATTACAGGCTTATAAAAACACTGATTCATATAGTGCAAAACAACAAGAGTTTCCAATGAACAGCTACAACACTCAGATCTAGAAAAACTACATGTATAACTACTTGTATATATTCAGCAATTGACATTAGCTATTCTGACCATGCAAAGTACTTCACAGTTATCCCAAACAAACTGAAAAACAACATTATTTACTTTCTTACCTAGAACAGTGAGTTTGGTCCCCTGGCCAAAGTATGCAGGTCTGTTGTTCACACTGCTCAACAGCTACAGTAAAACTCTTCCTATCACTTTAAACTGATTGTCTTCTACCAGGCTTGAATATAACACTAAACATATTTTAAACACTGCTGCAGACTAATTGTAGTGGCACTGATTTTCAATAAAATATACAATGAATTTATCATAACTTTTCAGAAAAACAAAAAGCTTCCAAATTAAACATTATGAATGATTTGAGTGATAGTAAAGCAAATAGCTTGCCAAAAGGCAGTTATTCTGTTATTCTGGCACCTCAGACTCAGCGCTGCTTTCATCACAGAATGTTATCAGAGGTAGAACAGTGACATCTTCTCTAATTCCAGTTTGGATTTAGTTGTACTTATTAATTGCAGTATTAAGAAATACTTTTTTCACATTTATCCCACAAATTCACAGAACATACCAACAAACTCATAAAATACTAAGAGACAAGCAAACAAAAATATATTTTCTTACCTAAAACTGTAAGTTTGGTGCCATTGCCAAAGTGTGCAGGACTGTTATAGTTCACACTGATTCTTAGCTGCAGTCAAAACCTCAGCTATAGAGATCATGTAACATTGCCACTTATACCTAACTCTGTTCTTCAAGACAAGTTAACTTCTCCAGTTCTTCTAATTAACATTGTCATTTTAGATATACTAATTTAAGTTCTTAAAGATCAGAATGTTCCGTTTACTCACCTAGAACTGTAAGTTTAGTACCATTGCCAAAGTATGCAGGGTTGGCATTGTTCACACTGATTTTATGCTACTGTTAAAACCTCAGCTATGGTGTAGATTATGTAAACATTGCCCCTTATCCCACTATTTATTTATTCTTAAAGATGAGTTAATTAGTCCAATTCTTCTAATTCACCATCATTTTATATACTCTAATAAAAATCTTTTAAATAGCAGAATACTCAATTTACTCACCTAGAACTGTAAGTTTAGTGCCATTGCCAAAGTATGCAGGGTTGAGATTGTTCACAATGATTCCAAGCTACAGTTAAAACCTCAGCTATACTGAAGATCAAATGAACATTGACTAACTTATCCCACTATATCTAACTTCATTTTTAAATACTACATCTATTCCAGTTCTTCTGATGCATGTGTATAACAAAATTAGATATTCTATTGAAATATTAGTTTATAAATATCAGACATAATACTGAAATTACTCACCTAGAACTGTTAGTTTAGTGCCATTGCCAAAGTATGCAGGGCTTTGATTGTTCACAATGATTCCAAGCTACAGTTAAAACCTCAGCTATACTGGAGATCATATGAATATTGACTAACTTATCCCACTATATCTAACTTCATTTTTAAAGACTACACCTATTCCAGTACTTCTGATGCATGTGTATACCAAAATTAGATATTCTATTAAAATATTATATTATAAATATTAGACATAATACTTAAATTACTCACCTAGAACTGTTAGTTTAGTGCCATTGCCAAAGTATGCAGGGCTGCGATTGTTCACAATGATTCTAAGCTACAGTTAAAACTTCAAATACACTGCAGAGCATGTAAGCATTGCCACTTATCCCAGTATCATCTAACTACATTTTTAAAGACTATTCTAGTTCTTCTAATTCATGAGAACACCACAATCCTAGATCACTTATGTACTTGAATAATAAGCTTTAGAAATCACACATAATACTCAAATTACTCACCTAAAACTGTAAGTTTAGTGCCATTGCCGAAGTGTGCAGCATATCCAGAGTTCACACTGATTCTATGCTACAGTTAAAACCTTAGCTACAGTTTGATTCATATAAACAATGCAACCTATCCCACTATATCTAACCTAATTTTAAAGACATAATTAGGTTCTCAAGAACTCCCAGTTCATCCAATACCACATCATCAATTTTAGGTGACATATTGCAATTTTACTTTTGTTAATGACCTCCTCTAATGTAAAACAAATCACATTGTGCTTTAAGTCTAACATACAAATGTTATTAATGCCAATCAATTAAATAGCATAGAAGTGTTTGATGTTTCTTACCCAGTACAGTTAACTTTGTTCCATTGCCGAAATAAGCCTGACCAACACCAGTGTCACAGCACACATGTGCACTAACAAATTTACTCAAGACACCAAATGCTAAAGCCTAGCTTCTGTTTTTGCTTGAATGTACTGAGAATATCATAACAATACCTACAGTACTATAGAACAAGTAATTTGCTATATGATGTATACATCCAAGAGATATAAAACAATATAATCTTGAAAGTTCTCAAAAAATAACATCTTTTCAGACCTGAACATCAAATAGGCAGTGTACGTTTCTAAATATCCTTGTAAGTTCATAAATATTAAACAAATTACTCACCTACGACTGTAAGTTTAGTACCTTCGCCAAAGTGTGCTTCACTACCCATGTTCACACTGATTCTATGCAACTGTTAATACCTCAGATAGTCAAAATCATGAACTATGCTACTCACCTCGATACATCTAACTTCATTTTAAAGAATGATTACCTCAAGATTACTGAGAAGTATTCCAATTCGATTAATTTCATCCATCCATCCATCCATTAACTTCAATTACTTATGGCCAGTGTGCTCATTTAAGTAATTTCATAAGTATAAAATATGAACAGCATAGCTTAGAAGCTTCATTGCATATTAAAGCCAGTAAATACCTAATTATCACATAGCTACATTTCTGTAATATCTTGATAAGGATTTATATATCACGCAGAAAACTGAAATTACTCACCTAGGACTGTAAGTTTAGTGCCATTGCCAAAATATGCAGGATCGCCAGTGTTCACACTGATACTAAGCTACAGTTAAAACCTCAGCTATAGTTGAGATCATGCAGACTTGCCACTCAAATTATCTGACATAATTTAAAATACATATATATATATATATGATTTTTCTTACCTAATACAGTTAACTTTGTTCCATTGCCAAAGTAAGCTGGATAACTACCAGTGTCACAGCACTCATGTACACTAACATATTCACTCAGAGCAGCAAATGCAATTTCTGTTTTAACTTAAATGCCTCATGAATGCTGCTCAACTATATCAATCAAACTTACTTTCATTACTTATTGCCAGTGTGCTCATTTAAGTCATTTCATAATTATAATACACCAACAGCATAACTTAGAAGATTCCTTGCATATCAAAGTCAGTAAATACCTAAACATCACATAGCTACATTTCTGTAATATCTTGATAAGGTTTTATATATCACACAGAATACTGAAATTACTCACCTAGGACTGTAAGTTTTGTGCCATTGCCAAAGTATGCAGGATCAGTGTTCACACTGATACTAAGCTACAATTAAAACCTCAGCTATAGTTGAGATCATGTAGACTTTGCTGCTCAGAGTATCTGACATAATAAAAAATAAAAAAAGTTTTTTTCTTACCTAATACAGTTAACTTTGTTCCGTTGCCAAAGTAAGCTGGATAAGTACCAGAGTCACAGCACTCATGTGCACTAACAAATTCACTCAGAGCAGCAAATGCCATTTCTGTTTTAACTTAAATGCCTCATGAATGCTGCTCAACTATATCAATCAAATTTACTTCAATTACTTATTGCCATTGTGCTCATTAAAGTCTTTTCATAAATATAATACAAAGACAGCACAACTTAGAAGATTCATTGCATATTAAAGTTTGAAAATACCTAAACATCACATAGCTAAATTTTTGTAATATATTGATAAGGTTTTATATATCACACAGAATACTGAAATTACTCACCTAGGACTGTAAGTTTAGTGCCATTGCCAAAGTATGCAGGATTGCCAGTGTTCACACTGATACTAAGCTACAGTTAAAACCTCAGCTAGAGTTGAGATCATGTAGACTTTACCACTTATATCATCTGACATAATTATAAAAATTGATTTTCCTTACCTAATACAGTTAACTTTGTTCCATTGCCAAAGTAAGCTTGCAAACCACCAGAGTCACAGTGCACATGTGCACTAACAAATTTACCCAAGATGCCAAAGCAAATGCTATGTCTATGTCATACACACAATATTTTTTTGAAGATTCTGCATAGTCTACTCAATAAATAACATTTCTTTAGGCCTGAACATCAAGATACTTGATTTACTCATCTAGAACTGTAAGTTTAGTGTCGTTTCCCCCGTATGCTTGGTTGTACTGATCTTGTAGACTTTGTCACTCATATTATCTGACTTAATTGTAAAAATAGATTTTTCTTACCTAATACAGTTAACTTTGTTCCATTGCCAAAGTAAGCCTGAGAAGCACCAGTGTCACAGCACTCATGTGCACTAACAAATTTACCCAAGACGCCAAAGCAAATGCTATGTCTATGTCATACACACAGATTATTATTTTGAAGATTCTACATAGTTTACTCAATAAATAACATATCATTAGGCCTGAACATCAAGATTTTTGACCTACTCACCTAGAACTGTAAGTTTAGTGCCGTTTCCAAAGTATGCAGGGTCGTACTGATCACACTGATTCTAAGCTACAGATGAAACCTCTTCAAGCCATTTCTTATATATTGAACTGTAAGGTATTTCTAATATTTACAACATTTTTGTAAATGTCAGCTTAGCAATATAACTTTAATTTTATGTCTTACCAAGAACTGTTAACTTTGTTCCATTGCCGAAGAAAGCTTGTGCACCTCCACCAGAGTCACAGCACACATGTGCACTAATAAAATTACTCAGACTTTGTGGACTTAAGTCATGCGATTTGTCTAAACACTGAGGCTTCAGAAATGTTACTTAGCCAATTTATCTACAACAAGGAAGATTTTTACTAATTTTACTTATTTTTGCAAATGATAAAATTACACAATGTTTCTTGAAGCCTAATATCAAATCATATTAGTGAAGGAGTCATCAGAGACATTTTTTCTTAGTTTTCATGCAATAATGCAGCAAGTTATGAAAAATTAAGGCAAAATATTTCTTACCTAGAACTGTGAGTTTGGTTCCGTTACCAAAGTATGCAGGGTTGTAGTTGTTCACACTGATTCTACGCTACAGATAAAACCTCCTCTACTCTTAATACTATCCATATGCCATCACTAATTCCACAATAAAGAGCCATTTTTTCAATCCAAATAAAAATTTGGGGTCATAAAAACTCAAAATGCATTGACTCTAATATAAAGTTTGACCAACATCTACACACACTAACTGTTATCAGAAATTTTGAATAGAAGCCTCAATATTTGATTAAGCATTGCCATTTAAATAGTATGAAGTGTGTTTCTTACCAAGTACAGTTAACTTTGTTCCTTCACCAAAATGAGCCTGTCCAGTAGTAGACACAGCATACGAATGCACTAATAAAATGTCTATGATATGTGCCAGGTCTGGACACTAATCAACAGCTGGTTACAGACTTGTTTCCAAAAGAATTATCCACAAACCTCAGCACCTAATAATATTAATCCAACAAATTCAGTTAAAATGTCTCACCTGTTACTGTAAGTTTAGTTCCACTGCCAAAGTGTGCAGGACTGTACTGATTACACTGATGTCGATTGACGGTAAAAAACTCCACTTAAGATTTTCTACTAATTGACACTGGCTATAACAACTTCAATAAGGAACAACTTAAACAATAGAACATGATACAAAGTCACTATCTAACAATACTTTGCAAATCTTTGATGTTTTAAAACCTAGTCACAAACAAACTCAATCAGTCATTAGACACAATGAAGATATTACTTTGGCAACTATTTTTGAAGTTGATACTTTTTGTGTCATTCCACTTAGTATTTCTAGAAGATTTAAAATTAGAATCATTGTTTTTCTTACCTAAAACAGTAAGTTTGGTGCCGTTTCCAAAGTATGCTGGCGTGTTTGAGCACAGAGTATCAAGACTGTATCACTAACTTCTAGCTTACAAAAATGTACTACACTATATTATGCAATTCCCATTGGTAATTATATGTGTCAAAGGCATTATTTGAATCGTCTTTTACATTTTACTTACCTAGAACAGTCAATCTTGTCCCTTCACCAAAGATAGCCTGGCTAGTTCCAAAGCACAGCATGCAGCTCACTGATAAAATTACTTTGACTGCATAACCCTTACATTTACTAAAGTTGTATGTGGTTCTTTTTATAATGTAATTTTTTCCCTCATTGTTCTCCCAAATTACACATTTTATATTTTCAATCATGTTACGTTAAATTATTAACTCAAAAGACAAGAAAGTAAATGCATAAAAGCTTCCAACTGAAGTTGAATCAGTACTTACCAAGAACAGTTAATTTGGTGCCGTTACCAAAATAGGCTTGATAATTGGCACAGCATACAACAGTCATGTCAAAAAGGGTCTCAAATCGAATACTATATTTTACCTTAATGGACAATTATCAGCCACTTGAGCTCAACAGATATTTTGGTCACATAGGCCTACATTTTAGCATAGTCAAAAGTGTTTCTTACCTACAACTGTTAATTTTGTTCCAGCTCCGAAGTAGGCTTGATACGCATTGTCACAGTGAGATTGTATGCACAAATTTATGACACAAATGTCAGATGTTACAAATAGTTAAAGCTTTTTTTAAATGGGCCCCTTCCCTAGTGCTGTCCTAGTTGAGTCATAATAAATAGAAGGACAATATTCGAACACTAGTCAGTAAGAGCATTTAAACAATTAAAGCAAGTAAACTTACCTAAAACTGTCAGTTTTGTTCCTTTTCCAAAGTACGCTTGTGAGCCAGAGGCACATTGTTAATGAGTGCTCCAAAATTTGCATTAGAATCCTCTTTTTCCATATAAAAGTCCATTAATTCCATTACAGTTTGTCTCCAAGGAGGTTGTTCAATGTAAAAGCATGTAAATGTGAAATATACATTTATTTGCCACAATGAAAAATATGAAATTATCCAATCAAGTCCGACCTTAAATACACATACATGTATTTACCGCCAATAAAATGTGTTCAAATTCATTAAAATGTGGGAATTACTTAAAATATTATTGTTCCTTCTGTCCTAGATATCTGTTATATTTAATGTTGAAATCCATGAGAAATCTTTGCAATCTTATTCTTTGTCGCCGTCTAATAATTGACTGTACATGGAGGGAGGTTTTTGTACAGCGGCTCTATGGGATTGTATCACCGTGGCCCCCTGTCCCCACGGTGCTAAAACATTATACAAAAACAAAAAATTCTCTTGCTCTCTTTCCCCCCACTCTCCCCCCAACCCCTATTTTATCTTTATTTTTCATCATTCTCTTGCACATGTTCTTTTTTTATGTCTATCTGTATAAAGTCTATGTTGCTATTTCTGTGATTACTGAGAATTTGGGCAGGTGCAGATGTCTCCACCTAAAAATGTCTCTATGACAGTTTGTTGACCCCTCCCACATCCATATGTAACAATCATCAGAGGTGAGAATACAAGTACTGTAACTGCTCTATGTTTTAAGCCTGTAAGGCACTTCGGTAACACTTTACCACTTTAACACTTTATTGTAAGAAGTGGTAACCTGCAAGTGTTACCTTAAAGAGCTATTTTTAACTTGTTTCAACTCCCCAAAAATCATTTTTAGCACATATTTATGCATTTAGGTTGATATTAAATAATATTTTTGACTTGAATAAAAACTGTTAATTTAGATGTTATCATTTTTAGATTACCTTTTTTTTTAAGGGAAGGTTCCATTGGTTAACATACCTTAAATACATTTGTTAACAATGTTAATCTTATTAATCTTAGTTAATGTTAATTTTAACATTTACTAATACATCTAATACATTACTAAAGTAAAAAAAATTATCTGTTAATAGTATTTATTGGACCTGAACTAACAATGAACTGTTGTGTTTATATAATGTTAATATTAAAGATATTAAATAATAATAAATATTAATAAATACGTTACAGATGTATTACTCAATGTTAGTTTATGCATTACCTTATTGTTAAGTGTTACTGATTATTCTTTTAGTAACACTTTTAGTGTTTGTCTGTTTGTTTGTTTGTTTGTTTGTTTGTTTTTGTTTTTACATACATTACATGTACTTACTATAGTAATCATATGTAGTAATATATAGTAGTCATTATGGCCGCTGCTATTGGGTGTGTGTGGGATGCACACACATCAATTCCAATCCATGAGTCTACTCCAGAGCCTGCTCCAGTCCTTGAATCTGCTCCTGAGCATGCTTTAATCTATGAGGAAACTCAGGGATGACCACGAGGCTGGAGTGTTTGGTCCAGTCCTAGAATCCAGCCTCGTGGTCGTCCCTGAGTTTCCTGCCTGTCTTGACATGACCACGGAGGTCGTTCCAGAGTTTCCTGCCTGTCTTGACATGACCACGGAGGTCGTTCCAGAGTTTCCTGTTCATCTTAACATGACCAAACAGGGCTTATCTGAGCTCCTGTGTCATCAGATCGCCCTGAGCCCTGATGGCTGCCACGCCTGAGCCCTCAGAAAGTGCAAAAGGGAAACAGGTGTGAGTGTGATCAGTGCCTAGCTGGGGAATTGTGGGAAATGTAGTCCAGAATGAAGTGACTGCATGTATGCAATGAAAAAGTCTTAATGGTGAATCAGAGACCTCTGGTGGGAAGTTGAAAGAAGCAGCAGTTGGCGGAAACGTGACAGAATGAATGATGCATTTATATAGCACTTTCATATCGTTAATTATGCATAATTACATGCACTAACCCTAAACCAAACCTAATCCTAACCCTAACGGTTAGGGCCTAACCCTAGAGTAAGTATATGTTATAAATTAATACCTGAAAAAAACATGAATCATAATTGTTATAAATACATAAATACACTTGTATTTTTGTAAACATTTCCAAATAAATGAATGACTGCAATTGCAAGTTTCTATAAAAGCTGAAGAAATGTACTACTGCAATTCCATTATATTATGCATTAGCAAAATATATTTTCGCAATATTGTGTAAATGTATGTAGGATAAATATAACTCTAATTAAAAAGATCTATTTAACTTAAAGACAAAAAAATTACAGAAATACATGTGCTCTCTCTGTGACGGACTGTAAATAAAACAACTGCCATATGTGACCCTGGACCACAAAACCAGTCAAAAGAGTCAATATTTTGAATAAATAAGCTTTCCATTGATGTTAGGTTTGTTAGGATAGGACAATATTTGGAAAATTGAAAAACTATTTGAAAATCTGGAACCTGAGGGTGCAAAAAAAAAAATCTAAATATTGAGAAAATCACCTTTAAAGTTGTCCAAATGAAGTCCTTAGCAATGCATATCCACTCACAAAAATACATATTTTCATATATTTATGGTAGGAAATTTACCAAATATCTTCATGGACCATAATCTTTACTTAATGATTTTGGCATAAAATAAAAATTTATCATTTTGACCCATACAATGTATTGTTGACTATTGCTAAAAATATACCCGTGGTCCAGGGTCACATATGGTAAATATTAGTACCACAGAGGGCAATAAAGCAGCTCTTTATTAACTGCTCGTTAATAACTCCATTATTTTCAGTCATAGCACAGTTTTAAAAAATCTCAATCTTTCTAAATCTTTACAGCATCCTTTAAAGAATTAAAATCCAGAAAATTGTGTTTTAGTGACTTTTTCTCAGTGGTAACAGTATTCTTATAGCCTACCATATAATATGATAAAATAATGATTACTTTATCCCATCTGGCAATAGAAAAATGCTAAACAAGTCAGAAACAAAGACAGAGCAACATTTAAAAAATTGTATTGCTCATAATTACATTATCAGAAATTACAGTGGTGAAGTGTGGAAATATATCAAGATATCATTTCATCTGCTGCTGTAAAATACAGTATAAAAAGAGCACTAAAGTTACTCATATCATCCTGCAGAGGTCAGCATATGATCTTTAATCCAGAGGATGATTAATTCATATTAAACTGTACTGCTCTTCTGAAAGTTGTCTGTGTTATTGTCATATAGCCTACTGTATAAAGAGCACACTGTTATGGATTAAAAAAAGAACATTTAATAAATTATAATTACATGCATCTGTTTTATATGGGTTATGAACACATGTCTGAGCGCAGATGTAGAGATAAGATTGCAAATGATATGATTTCCAAAGCCAAGCTGTTAGTGTAAGGGGGCTTGTGTGATCAAGAGTCCTCCTGTTTGACATTTTATCAATGCAATTAAATAATTTTTTTTAATGAAAATAGCCTATAATTCTTAATCTGAATAGATAATTGTGATTATATTAACTTTGAATCTGAACAGCTTTATGAGAGAACATTTTTAGTCATCTGTAAATAGAAAATAGATGCTCCGGCTACTTTGACTCGTCTGGTGTGGGAGTGACATCGGTTAGTAGTTACAACGAACGAGCGACAAAGGTTTACGTGGACCAGCTATTATGAACCTCCGGCTAATCACCCGTTTTAAACAAACGCCGAACAGAGGAGAGTCTGTTGGCAAAAACGAGAATCAACGTCGGCTTGGCTATTCGGAGATGGCGAGAACTGAGGGATTTTAAATGTTGTGAACCAGCAGGTGAGTAAGGTATTTACTCATTGTAATGTTAACCTTTCCTGTTTCTGTTTCCTAACCGTGGTTGGGAGACACAGGGGAGATCCGTCTTCTCCAGGGCCGGAAGTTCTCCTCCCGGGGTTAACTCCCTAAACTTCACGCTGCTTAGTGCGATGGTAGCATAAAAAAAAACAAAGAGGCCGTCTTGCCGAAGAATTTAGGTGCTTTATTTTGCTGGCTGCACTGAAATACGCTGCACACAGCTAACTACCTGCACCGGTCACCGTCTCCCTCTCACACACACACTTTTTTTCCTGCTTCGCGGGGGATCAGACCGGAGGGGAGGGGCGCGCGCCTCGAACACGCGCACTCACTCACTCTTATTCACACAAACACACTGAGCTGTCTTAAACTAAACACGTTGAAGACACATCCCACAACAGTAAAGCAATAACTGTGATTATTGTGATAATTGTGAAAGGTCTTGTCATTATGGTTGTTGTAGCGCTGTGCATGGCATTTATTTTCACGTTAGTATCGTGTCTATTAATGGGTATAACGTTAGCTGCAGTGATGTCTTCAGCTAGTCCGCTTGATATCCTGAGATCCTTTCCATCTAAACTGGTTATATCTCTTAAGCCTAGTAGTGAATGTATTATGAGAAGTAAAATTATCTTTCTTTCTTTCTTTCTTCTTCTTCTTATTATCATTATTATTTTATTAAGAACCATATTCATCCGCACAGTCACGCAGAGCCGAAGCACAACCAAAATAATGATCCTCCGCAAAATGCATGCATGCAGTTTTGTGTTTTAACCACTAGAGGGCCAAAAGTTACATAGCAAGGTATATACAGTATTTGGTAACTGTTGATATTGCATATTAAGCAGTGCAACAGACATTTATAACTCAGCTTAGTAATTTAATTTTAACTTAAATTCACAAGAAATATATTATATTAACATACATGCATATAAATAAAAGTATGGTAATTTATATATTTATTTTCTGAAGTATATTATGTCATTATTCCTCAGACTTTTTTATTTGAAAGAGCTAAACATAAATTTCTAAATGAAGTGACATACAGATTTGTGGGTGTTCCTAATAGCCACAAATGAGACAGTAAAATTATATTTACCTTTATATATTTTGACTTATAATATGCATGAATACATTTAAGTGTAGATATAGTATAGAGATACCTTTCAGGATTTACAAATATATTGTTTAAACTAATATATTCATTATTTTCATGCATGTATATTTTTAGATTTTATGTAATTATTTCTCTTTGTCATATATTGGAGAGATTAAAGATAGGATATCCCACAACCACATTTATTATGCATTTTTTTCATATCGTTGTGGCTCAGATTGGGGTTATTGTTCAGGTGTTCGACTGAGTTAAGGTACTGTGCAATGCTAGAGGCACAGAAATAAATGCCTGAGTCTTCCTCTACTAGATCCTTGATCTCCAGCGAAGATTCTTCAATCTTAGGTCGTTTCATTATGTGTTTGGTGTCTGTGAATGGGGCAACTGTTTCTACTGTATCTTTTCCCAAAGAAATAGCAACAAGGGTCATTTCACCTTGGCTTCTCTGTCTGTACCAGTACATATAATAATAGCTGCTATCATCATGGTTACATTTTAGAGTAACTGTTTTATCCCGTTGAGTGATCAGTTGAGTTTTACTAACTTGATCATTCTGAGTGATGGTTATTCCATCTAATGTTCCTGTTGGGTAGAAAAAAATTGATTATATCACTTAAAATAAGATTTCTACATAAATGTTTGACTTCAAAGAACAGTCCGGATAAACTTACTAATAACTAGCAGGAAAATAAACCCCAAACACAGCAGTCCCATGACATTAAAGAGACTAGTCAGCACCTTTCTGTCTCTTACCCCTTCTAGATGTATTTTGACTGCCCTATTTAGTGAGTCTCTGTTCAAAAGGAACAGGAAATGACATCTTAAATGACAGATTGAAGCCTTGTGGTACACATTTTGTTAACTGATATAAACTTTTTAATAATTTCCCTTTTTTCTAACCTAGAATGAAGACTGATGTTTTGACTTGAATTATTTGATTACAACTTAAAGACAAAAATACCAATTATTAATATTAAAGATATTAGATTTTATACCACCTTGCAAAATGGTAAAACAATGGTTTTTCATGTATCAACCTTTGAAAGTAATTACAATAATATTACAATTCACATCATTATTCTAACTGATTTTGATGAATGTCTACATTTCATTTTCCAACCTCCTGTTCTCTGCACAGTTGTGGTTGTTGTTTAGCCGTGCAGCTGTAATATGATACTGTGTGCTTGTGGCACAATAATACAGAGCCGAGTCTTTAGTCTCTAGTTTCGTAATCTGCAGCATGGACTTCTTTATTTCAGAACGGGTTGCATTATATTTGGAATCAGGAGTATTAAATGGTGCTTCAATTTCCACCATATTTTGGCCAGCAGAAAATATCAGTAAAGTCAAACCAACATCCACTTTTGCTTGCTTGTACCAGAACAATCTGTAGTGATCGAGATTATCATGTTCACATGTTAATGTCACAGTTGAACCACTTTTGGCAAAGATGACTGGCAGTTGACGAATTTCTCCATTGGATTTATCTGGAAAACAGGATAGTTGATAAAGATAAAGATAACTGCTATAATGTTGTTGGTAACCCAGTGCACGTTATTGTACTGATTGTGCATTGTAATGTACTTCAGAATTATCTTAAAAGTATATTTAAAACATGTACTTCTAGATAATATCACATATATTAATGAAATAAAAAGCCACTTAAATGTATTTAAAGAGAGTATACTTTAATGACTATATTTCTTAACACACTGAAGTAGTTTTGAAAAATAATGTCAAATTTAAAGTTTCACTTTAATGTATAGTTTGAATATTTTTTTTTAATAATCTTTTGTCATGCTTTAAAGAAGTACACTTATTTTGATGTGACTATACTATAACTCATGTAAAATACTTGATTATGGTTTTAACTGTAGTTTGTTATTCAATATTCCATTTAAAGTTAATATATTTAAGTGTACCAACTTTATCATTACACATGTAATTACAAATATATTCAATTAAATACAAGGCATACAAGTTTCAATGGAAATTACATTACAGTATATTTTAGTTTACCATAAAATACTTGTTAGTACTTTTTACATTATACTTTAACCATATATCAAAGACAATAAAAGTAAATATGAAATTACATACAAATATGTACTTTCATCCTACTTATGTTAAAAAAAAAACACTCTTAAGTTCAGCTAATTGCATCTAATATAAATTTAAACTATAACATGCAATTAAATGTGTGAAAACATTCAATTCTGTTCACAAAAATAAATTATTTTAAAGTATATTATTTCTGTAAATGCTCTTTTTAAAAGTATGCTAAGGTGTACTTCTTCACAAGGAAATGTATAAATATATAAAAGTTTGAAGAAAAAAACAATCAAAATCCAGTAGTCTTACAGACAATCAGCAGTAAAGTGAATATGAGCCGGCTGAGCTCCATTCTGTCCCATAAATGAATGAGGTGCTCTCAGCAATGCTGTGACTGACTTCCTGTACAGTTATGGGTCTTCAGTATGGCAGATAGTGTCAACTTCCTCTGAAAAGAAAAGCACAAGCCCCAATAACACGCCTCTTTAGCACTGATGAGCTACTCAAGCTACTCATAATTTCTAGTAAAAAAAAACAAATAGGTACAATAAAGTTAAAGTACAATCACCATATACCATTTTCAGAGAAGTACACTGCAAGTTACTAAAAAAAGTGGTTTAATTGTAGCTATTAAGGGATAAAATCAATGAAGATCTCAGTGTGAGTACTGAACTGAGGTGTGTTTCCCAAAAGTATCATTGGCCAATTCCATCATTATTAGCTTAGCTCAATGAGACCATAGTTCAATTGAACATTCACGAACACCATCGCAAAGTTGTGTGGTTGTATTGACAGCTCTCGACCTGTGGTTAGAAGCACAGTTTATTGTTTGTACGACATGAACTTTATAAATCCTTATCTTAAGCAAAACAAGTAAGCTGACATTCATCTATATCTTTCATTTGGAATATATATACACAAATGTCATTTACGTCTTTCAATTTGTCGAGAGATTTAAAGCACCATTTTTGAATGGTGTGCATGTACAGTACGTATGTGCTCTACGTAAGAACGAGCCTATGATTGAATCTGGAAATAAACCAAAATAACTGAGAAGAAGAGAATTAGTCCTCAGATGCCATGTCCATAATTTGTATAAAAAAATCTAGCATTATTTCGATCTCAAACAAATTCATTAAAATAAGTTATTACTCCACCAATTGCATGACTTCATTAACCAGTGTGGTTGAAAGACAAATTTGCCACAATATGGTTTCAGGAAACAGTCATGACTAGTTGATTTCTTCAACGATGCTATGGTAGTTAAGCAGTGAGTTACTGTAGGTCGTTGTACGGGAAACACACCCCTGAGCAGATATATTTATACTAAATTCTAATTAGTCTTGAGTTGAAAACATGATGAAAATCAGCATTTAAGTAAATGTTCATCATCAAAAACAAAAATGCAGGGAATTTAAAATTATGTATTTACATGAACCATTCAAATGAATGGACTCACTAAAATGACTTTCATGAGTTCACTGCCCGTCCAGTTCAAAATTGAAATAAAGGTAAAAAATTTGACTCGTCATCATATGTGTTACGGATGCTGGTGCAGAGATGAGGCAGATGCGGATTTCCACAATAACAAAGACTCTTTATTAGACAAAGGCGAGGAACACCAAACATACACGAAACACAACAGAGAACGGACGAGGAGTGAAGGGAGTGAATGCAATATAAAGGGAGTGCAGATAATAGAGTCCAGGTGCAGGTGATCCGTGATGATCGGGAGATGACGAGGGAAGTGAGTGCAGGTGTGGAGAACAGGAGGAACATGGGAAATGTAGTCCAGGGAAACAAGGGATCTGTGACAA
>RJVU01064075.1:494522-516777 GCA_003731715.1 Anabarilius grahami
AGAGGGCTGGAGCTGCTGGCTCGGAGAGGGCTGGAGCTGCTTTCTTCCTCCTCCTCCGCTTTCTGGACCCAGCGGAGGAGTGTGGGTCCAGCGTGGGACAGGCAGGGAGTTTTCTGGAGGGGCATGCGGAGGAAGACGGAGGCTGTCTAACTGGCCCGGCCAACCGTGTTTCCGGACGGACTGGAGACAAACACTTATCCGGAACCCTTTCTACCAGGAATTTGGAATTATTCAAACACAAAATTAAATTGATAGTTTCGCTTAAGGAGAAACGATAATCAGGTTCATCTAAACGAATAGTGTCATCATCCAGTCCGTCCAAAAACAGGGCGATTAAATAAGCATCTGGCCAGTCAGTCAGAAAAGCAAGCTCAACGAACTCCTCCACATACCTCTCCAGCGAACGACCAACCTGTAGGAGCCCGATGATACGATCTCCGGCTGTCATGAAAGCGGGAGGCATGGGAGAAGCTGGAGCCAGGGAGCAGATGAAAGTCTCCATCTCTTTGGTGGAAATCCAGTGGTTTAAAGGTCCGTTCTTCTGTTACGGATGCTGGTGCAGAGATGAGGCAGATGCGGATTTCCACAATAACAAAGACCCTTTATTAGACAAAGGCGAGGAACACCAAACATACACGAAACACAACAGAGAACGGACGAGGAGTGAAGGGAGTGAATGCAATATAAAGGGAGTGCAGATAATAGAGTCCAGGTGCAGGTGATCCATGATGATCGGGAGATGACGAGGGAAGTGAGTGCAGGTGTGGAGAACAGGAGGAACATGGGAAATGTAGTCCAGGGAAACAAGGGATCTGTGGCAATATGAGCTTGTGATGATGATTGACAGGACTGAATGATCAGCCTCCTTCCAAACTTATGATTGGAACTTTATTATATGATGGACAACTCAAAGTAGCTTGTTACGAAAATGAAAATTTTGACTAAAAAATGACATCTATTTTATTTAGTAGCACTGCAGCCAATGGATTTCAGAATTTTCCATGTCTTGTAACCACAACGGCTTTTAACCAGCATATCCTTAGAGCAAAGTTTCTCTTATACCAGGTGTCAATTATATCAAGCTTCTTGTTAGAGTGTGCACAGTTCTGGCTTCACTGTGCCTTGCAGCACAGTAATATGTGCCACTGTCCTTCTGCACAGTGAGGTTTGAGACAATCAGGCTGAACAAGTTGTCCTTTGTGTTTAGAATGGCTTCAAAGTTCTGTGTTGGTTTGTCATACTCTTTTATAATAAATTCTACAGGCTGTCCATAATGGACTTGCCTGTACCAAAGCATAGTGTAACTACTCATGCTAACTCCTGCTGCCATGCTGCAGTCTAAAGTCACTTCAGCTCCTGGTACTGCTGTCATGAAACGTGTCGACTGAAGCACGACTTGAGCTGATGTCTGACCTACAGAAATAAAAATGTTAGATAACTAATTAACTCTGAAACAGTACTTACTTTAAGGAATAAGATCATGCATATTTTACTAGCATGTGTTTGTCTTGAATAAATAAAGAAGGGGTTCTAAATTTGACAAGCTTCTGTTGTTTGTAATTTGTAAATATCCATATTACAGAAATGATACTCACTTTGACAGATAATAAGGACCCATTTGAGTAGAAGTATGGAGATGCAGTTCATCATCTCTCTGTAGATTGAGCCAAGTTCAAGTCAAAATGTAAGTAGCAAAAAGTATCAGACACTAAGAGGAGGGGCTGTGCATTGCAGATGATGCAGATGATGATTGGTGGCCATTGCTCAAACAAAACTGAACGGTTCTTTTAACCCTTAAAGATGGAGTGTGTAGCTTTTCATTTCTTAAACAACCATGTAGGAAGACACATCATGGCCATTTTCCAGGATGACAATGTCAAGATTCACCAGGGTTATAAATGACATATAGCAAAAATCGGTAACACTTTACAATAAGGTTTCATTAGTTATCATTATTTAACTACTTAAGTTAACATAAACAATTAACAATACTTCTAGATTTATTAATCTTAATGTTAATTTCAACATTTACTAATACATTATTAAAATCAAATGTTGTATTTATGTTAGTTAATGCACCAACATGAACAAACAACGAATGACTGTGTATTTTTATTAACTAACATTAACAAAGATGAATAAATATTGGGTAACACTTTACAATAAGGTTCATTAGTTAACATTAGTTAAATGCATTAGTTAACATGAACTAATAATGAACTGCATTTATACAGCATTTATTAATCTTTGTTAATGTTAATTTCAACATTAACTAATACATTATTCAAATCTTGTTGAAAAAGTATGTACACCTCTGTGTTACGGCTTCTCCATACGCTAACTGGATTTAATTCAGGAGAAGTGTGGGTCCCACAGGTGCCCTGCCTTTTAAATAAAGCCTTACAAAGTTTAGCTATACTGACAAATTTGCTCTTTAGTGTGTTGTTTAGTGTGAAGCCTGCCTCAATCACAAAGTGTTTCAAAGGACCTTAAAAAAATGCATTTCAGAGATACAGAAAGTTGGCTATGAAAGCATTGCTAAATACCTGGATGAATACACTGTAAGATACCCTGTCTACAAATGTAGAAAATCCTCTTTAGGAGTGGGCATCCTGCAAAGATTACTCTAAAAAAACACAACAGGCAAAGAGGTGAGAAAGAACCTCAAGGTCAACAGCAAAAGACCTCCAGAAAACTACAAACTGTGAAAGTCTTTGTTCCTGTGTCCATTACCATAAAAACAATGAATAAGAATGGTGTTGATGAAAGGACAACACATAACCGCTGAAGCAACATTGAATTCAAAAGTGTATCAAAACCTTTTACAGGATATCTGTAAGGTAGTGGTTCAACGGATCACAAAACTCACGGTTCGGATCACATCACGGTTATGAAGTCACGGATCGGATCATTTTTCGGATCAGCACAAAAAAAAAATTGGGGGATAGGGGGTAACTTAACTTTGCATTTATTACTTAGCCCACTTTAACTACTCTGATACCACAGCAGAAACTACTAGCCTAACTAATACATTATTAAAGGCAAGTGAACAGACTGTAAAAAGAACAAATACTGTACACCAATTTCAACAAGCATAGATAAATACAACATAAAGTTACAAATAAAGTATAAGGTCTAACTGTAGTATTAATTTTCGTGTACAGAAATATAATAATTAAATGTAAAATGACACTGCATACATTTAATATAGATTAATCTTTGTTAAAGCTGTGTTTTGTTGTTTGATTTACATGACAGACAACAGCAGGTATTTATAGGTTGCTGTCACTTTAAGAGTAAGACCGCATGCACGCACACATCCGATATCTGAATTCTCACCTCGTTCAATTAAAGGGGCTCTATGTAAGATTTTTAGTTTAATAAAGCATAAAAATACCCCGATATGTTTGCAGATATTTAGGAAACATGCTAAGTTCACCTACTTGTTCCTCAGAAAAACAATGCTAAAGCCAGATATTCTACTTTGAAATGTGTGTTCCGTGTCGGAACGTCTGTCTTTGTTTTGGTCTGTGCGAAACCTCGTGCTGTCAGTTTATCCAATAGTGTTTCGACATCACAGGTTGCCAGTTGGCGGAAAACACCGCGTATTGCAACCATGGAAACCAGCAAACAAACTGGTTCAGAGAATCGCAGATCCTACTTGACCTAAAAAAACTCTGCATCCATCTAAAAATCCTTATGAACAACAGCATATTTAAACAGATAAATCAACTCATCAGCTTACAGTGTGTAAGTCTCCTCAGCTTTCATTGTGAATTGCGCTCCCTCTTGTTGCTGGCAACCGCGTCTTTGAACGAGGGGGCGGGGCAAACAATATTTTGAATTTGGACTGCAGTACCTATTTTGAACACTGGGTGTCATTCCTACATAGAGCTCCTTTAAGACATAAACAAATGTGTTTACGAGAATATTTGCTGAGAGGGGTATTTTGACTGACATAATGCGTGTATGTGACCATCCAAGTGCATTGAGGACGCGAAAGAGAAATCAATTTAGAGTTCGCGAGCTTTAACGCGCCTCTCTCTCTCTCTCTCTGTGCGCGAGCCTTGAATGTGTGTGCATCTTTGCGCACCGATAACAGCGTTGCGTGCGATACTGAATTAAATCCTCTTTTGCCTCTTCTAGCGCGCTGGAATGGTTTTATATCTATTTAATGTGTAAACTAGCAGGACAAAACACGTTCAAATGATAACCTTTCACTCTATTGCGGTTAAACTTGCAATTGATCCGCGAATCACATGCGTCCCGAACCGTGGGCCTTTGTCCGTACGGATCACGGATCAACAACGATCCGTTTAACCACTACTGTAAGGACAGCAGTTCATGACTTCATGCTTTAGAGAGGTTGGGCAATTCAACAAGACAATGAATTAAACCAACCAGCTAAAGAATGGTTGAAAAAAAATGTGTTTTCCTGACTTTAAGCCAACTGAGATGCTGTGGCATAACCTAAAGAGGACTGTGCTATCAAGACGATCCAGAAATATTGGTAAACTGAAACAGGTTTGTTGGAAGGGATGGTCCAAAATTGGTCAATAACACAGTACAGTCATCTGCTGCATCCTCCACAATCTAGCACTCAGATCTGACTACAAGGTCAAAAACTGTGCCTTGCTAATTGTGTTCAGCACATATGGGTACATGATTTGTGTAATTTCTTCAATAAATCAGACACTAAAATGGAAGGCATATGCATGTGCAAATAAACAGCACTAACAGTAGATGCAATTAATTCTTAGTGAATTTTCCATTGCTTTTTGTTTACTTCTCACCTGAAAGGAAGCTCATTTAGTACTGGCAGTTTGTGTATCATGGTTTGTGTAACACACCTGATAGTGGTTCACCACATGAGTTAGAATCAAATCTAAATCTTTTACAGTAACAAGTAAGCTGGGGGGAAAAACTTATTTTAGAAGTAGAGGGTTTTTCTATTAGTAAAAATTGATTTTGCAGCACCGTGTACTAGCAGCACAAAAATAAAGAGCCGAGTCTGACAGAGTGAGGTTTGAGATGGTTAGAGATCCTGTCATTGTGTTCTGTCTATTTTGTGTAAATCGCTCTGTGAATCCAGGCTCAAAGTTTGGTAGAGATCCTGAGTAACCGTAGCCGATTAGATCTAGAGGCATGCCTGTTCTCTGCTGTCGATACCATAACATGACAACTAAGTTATTGTCATCATGCTTGCAGTTGATTTCTGCCTTGTCATTTTGATTGGCAATCAAATTTGGAGACTTTTCAAACTGTACACAATTTGCAGTCCCTGTGGAGAAAATATTATTAAAATATATTAGAAAAATATCCATCAAAATTCATTAAATAAATAGAATAATTTATATTACTTAGTTTGCGTACTTAAAAATATGATGAGAAAAATGCCCAGCCTAAAAGCAACCTCACACATCTCTGAAGTACAGCGTTATAAGGATTGAAACAGATGTTTAGAGGCATTATTCTGTCCCTTGCCAGTGCTTAAATACCCAAGTTACATCTCCCCCTGTTGGTTCATTGTTCAAATGTTCATGTTTTCCAATAATTTTCATGTTTCTTCTCAGCATTATTTAAAATATTAATTTTCTGTACAAGGCTATTATTATTATGGCATAATATACTGTATGTTAGATAACCCCACCCCAGAGGAATAAAACAAATTGTGAATGATCACCTGTTATCATTAAAATGTAGTACATTCATTAAAAGCATCACTTTTGTAAATGTTGACAGCAGAATAACTTAGCTATAATCTGTGACTATAACATTAAAGTTGGACCACTGTAGTTACGTGGACTATTTGTCACGGTGCTCTGAGACTTGGAGGTGAGATACAATTGCAGCTTTTATTTAGGGATAACCAAAGAGTAGTACAACGGCAAGCAAAGTGTAAAAATCCATGAAAAACAAGAAACCAAACCAGAGAAAATGCTCAGACGTGCAGATAACATTCACAAAAACTCAATGAAACTGACAGAAACAAACCAGGTTTAAATAGGCAGAAACTAATGACATAAGTGAAGACAGCTGTGTGCATTGCTCAGTGATGAGTCCAGAACAAAGGGTTATGGGAGATGGAGTCCTAAAGGCTGATTTCTACTTCTGCGTTGTGTACGCCGTAGCTACGGCGTAGGTTGTGCGTAGCGCGCGTAGCCTACGACGTAGCCTGACGTGCACCTCTTCAAAAATGTAACAACGCGTCAAATCTACGCAGACCGCAAGCGCTGTGATTGGTCTGCTAGAACCCCTCCCGCGGGTTAAAAAACTGTTGCGGAGCAATCGGAGAAGAGCGAGCGTTTGCAAATTCCATATGAATGAAAAAATGCTCTGTATCAAGGGACACATACAGTCAAACTACAACAAAAGTCATTACCTATTTGCCGCTTCTCTGCCGTTTTTATTTGTAAGCTTCTCTGACAACGTACATAACGAGCTGCTTCTTCTTCGGCTTTTGCCTTGATCCTCAACATGACCGCGGACACTGCCTCCTAGTGGTGTGCATGCAGGTCGACACGGACAGCGACGCAGAAGTATAAATGAAAACAGACGCATAGCCTACGGCGCAGAGGCTCTGGCGTAGGTCCGACGCAGAAGTATAAATCAGCCTTAAGAGTGATACAATAGTCTGGGGTGGAGTGCCCTCTAGTGGGTAACCAGGGCACTCCAAACTGGTGATCATGACACTATTTTAACGATGTCTTTAATACCTTTATGGACCTCAAAAGGTGCAATAACATTGCTGCCTATATGTGGTTCCGAAACCCTCGGATGTCATCAAAAATATCTTTATTTGTGTTCTGAAGATGAAAGGTTTTACGGGTTTGGGACAACATGAGCATGAGTACTTAATGACATAAATTTCATTTTTGGGTAAACTAACCCTTTAAATGTTTGTCTAGTTTGAACTTGTTCAGTCTAAAAGTTGCTTGTTGGCAGCTCACGGAAGATTTGCATTGAGCTACAAAAATTAATATTTTGTGTCCAATTATTTACTTATATGGGAAGTAGCCATGTAATCAGTAGGACAATCAACATCCAGCTGGATGTTATCGCAAAATAAACCCCTTCAGGGTGATACAAGATCCCTGATTACCCTGAAACGGTTTATTCTGCGATAATAACTGGCTGGATGTACATTCCCAGCTAACAGAATTTTGTTATAAGAACGTTCTCTAAATATTCAGTGTTGGTTCTGGGAACGTAAAAAACTTCCAGTTTTCTTGACGTTCCAGGAACGTTTTTATAAGGTATAATGTTCCTCAAACGTTCTTTCAACTGAATTTTGATCTAAAATTCAACATTGTAGGAACGTTGATTTGTAACATTCCAAGAACACAAATTGTCCAGTTTCCTTAATGTTAGTAGAATGTTATTTAATGTTAGTAGAATGTTATTTAAAGGTTAGTATGATGTTCCTGAAACATTCTTTCAATCATTCAAACACCTGCTGTGAACAAGCACTGAAAGAAAGAGAAATAAGAACACAAACTACAACTTTCTTCATTCACAGCCTTAGATGAACTGAAGATAAAAGACATTAAATCTCAAAAGATCTGATTAAACAACTCCACAAACAGCATTACCAGCTTCACTTATTACTAACCAGACTGACTTTATTTCTGTCGCACATCTACTGAAGTTCTTATTGAGAATTAACAGAAGTTTAGATGTTTCATTTGAGGTCACCATCATGGAGATTGGTGGTTGCTTTAGTTGAGATCTTGACCCCTTACTATTGTAAAGCTGTTTTTTTGTCAGCAGTCACATGTTTTCAGTAAACATTTCTGCACTGATCAAGAAGCTCAACATGTGTTTTCTAATAACAGACAAATGACTGCATTAAAGTGGTTTAAACAACTGCTTTTTTTCTGTAATTGCTAATTTAAGAAATTGAAATGCTGTATCGAACTCAACCAATGTGAAAAATATAATTTGCAACACTGTTATTTTAAACTTTTTGTCTAAAACATTGTTTTGTGTCGTTCATACACTCACAGACATCAACATTCGGCTTATGAAACGCAACAATGGTGACATGCTTCATGCCAGCATACAAAACACATTCATGGTTCCCAGCATGCATTGCGACATGAATAAATTATGCAGCTAATTTTTTTTTTATTGTCACCATTGTTGAGGTTTGTATGATGAGTGCGGATGTCTAAGTGTGTCATTTTTAACTTCTACATTTTGGACAATCCAATATAAATCAGTTCAGTGTTAAAAATTATTTCTATTACATTTGAGTGTATTATTTCCTCTTCACATAACACTTCAAGACCAAAAGTAAATACAACTACTATAAAGCAGTTGTTTAAACCACTTTAATGCAGTCATTTGTCTGTTATTAGAAAAGACATGTTGAACTTCTTTATCAGTGCAGAAATGTTTACTGAAAACATGTGACTGCTGACAAAGAAGCAAATTTATAATAGTCAGGGGTCAAGAGCTCAACTAAAGCAACCGCCAACCTCCATGATGGTGACCTCAAACAAAACATCTAAACTTCTGTTAATTCTCAATTAGAACTTTTGTAGATGTGTGACAGAAATAAAGTCAGTCTGGTTAGTAATAAGTGAAGCTGGTAATGCTGTTTGTGGAGTTGTTTAATCAGATCTTTAGAGATTTAATGTCTTTTATCTTCAGTTCATCTAAGGCTGTGGATGAAGAAAGTTGTAGTTTGTGTTCTTATTTCTCTTTCTTTCAGTGCTTGTTCACAGCAGGTGTTTGAATGATTGAAAGAATGTTTCAGGAACATCATACTAACCTTTAAATAACATTCTACTAACATTAAGGAAACTGGACAATTTGTGTTCTTGAAATGTTACAAATTAACGTTCTTACAATGTTGAATTTTAGATCAAAATTAAGTTAAAAGAACGTTTTAGGAACATTATACCTTATAAAAACGTTCCTGGAACGTCAAGAAAACTGGACGTTTTTTACGTTCCCAGAACCAACACTGAATATTTAGAGAACTTTCTTATAACAAAATTCTGTTAGCTGGGTTATACCTTAATTCGATAACCAATGTTTTGGTTTCCTGTGTGCTTGAGTTTTAGTTGAGCAGTCATTTTAGCTTGTGGCACTGTGCATACTGACAGCACAGTAATAAACAGCAGAGTCTGATGAACTGAGATTGGAGATTTCCAGAGCTCCAATCAGTGTTTCTGTTTTAATCAATTTAAAACGCTGGTCAAATCCATCCTCATTGGTGGGGTTACTTGAACCATAGCTGTAACCGATTAGAAGCATTGCTGCATTCTTCTGCTGATACCATAGCATGTTTAGCATGGTACTGTCATCATGAATACACTTCATCTCTGTTTTGTTATTTTTGTTGGCAAATAAGGATGTCACCTTCTGTTGAACATTTACACATCTCACCTTCCCTATGAAAAAAAAGTCAGGCTTTAAGAAACATTCCGCTTCACATTAATCAAATTACACTTAAAACATCTATTAAGTATTGATAAAAAATTATAATTGCTATTTCAAATGAATTTTACCTATGTAAAAGAAGAAAAATATGCACAGTCCATATGTAGCTGCAAACATCCTCCTAAACTAGGGTTACAAAAACTCTGGTAATGCACGCAGCAAAAATAATGTGACAAGACAGAGAGCGAGACTTTAGTAAAGATAGAAAGAAAGGAGAACCTCTATATTAAAATAAACAGTAACATCTCCCCCTACTGACTGTATTACATCAATGAGACCTTGGAGTGAACTGTGAAGGTGTTTTTGGTGGAAGGAGGAGTATAACGTCATTAATGAGATCAGTATGTGTGAGTTCACAGGTTCTTCTGTAAAGATATGGGTTCATTTATTTGTGGTTGAGGCAGGTGTGATTGCAGGTTTCCATCAAAAAAGATTTTGTCACATAGTTTATTGTCTTTTATTCACTGTGTAAAACTAGCAGCACACAGATACACAGCATCAATCCCCTCCTTAACTTCCACAGACAGGGTCCATTTCTTTGTCTCTGTACCTGACATTGTAAAGCCACTCTCAAAATCCTTCTCACTAGAAGGAGAGTTAAAATTGTAGCTTCCGATAAGCACTGGCCCTTCACCATTTATTTGCCTGTACCAGTATTTGTAGTTATAGTCTGTGTTATTCTGGTAACAGTGCATTTCAACTGAAGAGCCTGGGAGACTGGATATGTACTTCGGCCATTGAGTGATCAGAATGCTGTCACAGAAATCTGCTGTAAATACAAAGATATACTATTAAAATCAGGAAATGTTGTTCATTAGAAATCTACATGTTGTTAAAATCAAGGGAATCACTGTCAGCTCTTATTCTAAGTTAAAATAATACCTTTAAAGCAAAGCAATGTGAATAGGAGAAGAAAAGAGTCCATTTAGAGATGTTTTTCCTGAAATATTCTCTGATGTACAGTTAACTACACAAAGACAAAAAGTGTTTTTCTATTTAAGACACACCCCTTTGTTGCTCAGTCAGTGGTGGAAAAAAGGATGACACTTGTTCTGTTCCAAAAGCTCTTGCCTACATAGTCAGCTGTTTTCTGAACCAGCAACCTAGAATGGAACTTTCCAAGTGACTGATTTCTCTACAACTCGACACCACCAAAATAGTCCTCGATTCGCACTGGACAATAGTGTAGTTTGACGTTAGCATGTTTCAAATATTATACTGTACTAAAATGAAATAATACATATAGCACACACAAATATGGAACCATTTCAGATTTAAAGGTTTGGAATCTTACAGTAAACTCCATTTAGTCCCCGGGTAATTTAGCACATAGCACAAATTAATGTATTACAAATGTACAGTATTTTTTCATTAATATATAAATAAAGCTACGTTAGAAGTATTGTGAAAATATGTCATCACTGTGTTTGAAAAGGGTTCCTCCTGTTCCAAGAATTCTGATATAATGGTGTAATTTTCAGTTTTTATAACTGGGAATTTTCAGTTAATGTCACTCTGCTTCTGTGTTTGCATGTCTTGTCCAAAGCCTGTCTTTCTAATTTTTTAATGACTCTTTCCGCAAGTTGTTAATATGTGAGTAGTAACGTCAAGTGTCTGTCATTGAGTGAGTCAAGTGAGTCATTGAATCATTCAGATCATTGTGTTAATGAGTGAATTACTGAATCATTCACTCAACTGTTTCTTTGTTTTTTTTTATTCAGGGACACTAACACTTTGTGTTGCTCACAATGGAATGTTTAACTGTTGCTTTGTTTGGAACTACTTGTTGGCAGAGCAAAAATTGTCTAATGCCAAATTTACACTGCAAAGGTTGCACAGAAATGCTTCTGAAGTGCCAATTAGGTGTCTTTACACAGACTGTTTAATGCTGCTCAGAGGTGGCATGCATGCATTTACACAACAATTGTTATACTAGGGGCTGAGGTGAGTCAGAGAAGGCATTATTTAGTTTGGCTTTTATGCTGCATTGTGTCATTACACAGAATCTTGAGCAGGCACAGAGCAGCCTTTACTTCAACTGTGTAAAGTTGCCTTGAAGTTACTCAACATTAACTTCATGTTAATTGAACTGTTGTATAAAAGCAATATCATACTCACAAATTGTGGCATTTTCCCCAAAAACCAATAAGGCTGTGATTACCTGCAGCATGAGGCTGCAAGGTTACTCTTGCTTGTGTGAAATTGGTTACCTATTCTTATCAATATGTTTATCTTCAGGGGCCAGTTGCTCATGAAGTTTAATCTGGATCAGAATAATCTGGATTGTGAAATCCCATGTTTCGCTATCCAGGATCAGGTAAACTATTTTACTTTTGTGCTGTTTTTTCAAAGCAAAATTGGATTAGATCACCCGGATCCAGATACACACTTTTTCAGATTACCAAATCTGGATTACTAGTGCTCTACGGAGCACCTAAAGGGACATGGTGATAGAAAGAATATGACATGGGGAAAAAAACCTTTTCATTGCTTTTGTGTTCTCTCTTTTGTGTTCTGCATACACTCTAAAAAATGCTGGGTTAAAAACAACCCAAGTTGGGTTGAAAATGGACAAACCCAGCGATTGGGTTGTTTTAACCCAGCGGCTGGGTTAAATGTTTGCCCAACCTGCTGGGTAGTTTTATTTAACCCAAATATTGTTTAAAAATTACTGTATTTCTTGCTTAAAATGAACCCAAAATATGTTGGAAATTAACATTTATTAATATGTTTAATAAACAAACATTTATTAATACTTTTTTGAATAATATTTAAACAATAAACATTTATTAAATTGCTTATTAATAAATGCTCATCTTTTTGATTATTATTGTTGCCTCTAGTAATTATGAGTCTGATTTTTAATTTCCAACCTATTTTGGGTTCATTTTAAGCCAGACATATAGTAATTTGTAAACAATTGTTGGGTTAAATAAAACTACCCAGCAGGTTGGGCAAACATTTAACCCAACTGCTGGGTCAAAACAACCCAACTGCTGGGTCAAAACAACCCAATCGCTGGGTTTGTCCATTTTCAACCCAACTTGGGTTGTTTTTAACCCAGCATTTTTTAGAGTGTAGCGTTCACCCGAGAAACTTTGCGTTCACTCGCAAATAACGTTTGACTGGTTTATTTCTTATGATTGTGCCAATGTAGTTTACAGTGATAGAAAAACATATTGAATTAAATATAATAATTTGTCTTATATTTACAGCTGTTTGTGGATAGTTTTTTGCCACCAAAATCTCTTTTTTACTTTACTGTAGGTTACCAAAAGGCTAAATAAGTAGCATAATGTCTACTTCTAATTTATTATTTTTAACAGTTAAACTAAACAAAAGCAAAATAAAATATGTGTGTGTGTGTGTGTTATTACATGATACAAATGTTGTATTTTTTGACTAGTTTTACATTTTTATTGAAGTTTTGTTCCTGAAATCCACCCTTCTCCTGGCATCAGTATAATCCTGATTTTTTTTTTTTTTTTGGATCAAAGGTAGCCCAATCTTACTAAAGTTTTGAAAAACACAAACTGATGATTTGATCCACATCAAAATAAAGATTAGATTTTGTGATCTAATCTGATTTCAGAACCCTTTTTTTTTTCTTTTGAACAACCTATTTTCAAGATTTGATCCAATCTAATCTAAACCAATTACTTTTGAACAACTGAGCCCTGATTGTGACCTCTATTATGTTAAAACTTTTTTTTTCTTTTTAATATAGAAATTAAACTTTGCAACAAGTCTTTTGCATAGAAACCCAAACGTAATTTTCCTGAGTCACACAGATGTTAAATGTCACTTTTTGTGTATTTCCTGTAAATTTAGTGGTTTGGTTTTAAGTCAGGCAGGTAATAAAGACTACAGCACTGTGCAAACTGACAGCACAGTAATAAACAGCAGAGTCTGATAGATTTAGATTAGAGATTTTAAGAGTTGCATTCAGTGCATCTGTTCTTTTCAATTCAAACCGCTCTTTAAATCCATCCTCATAGGTTGGGTCACTTGAAGGACCGTAGCTGAACACGATTAAGACCATGGCTGTATCCTTTTGCTGATACCAATACATATATGACATGCTACTGTCATCATAACTACACTTTATCTCTGTTACTTTGTTCTTGTTGGCTAATATTGGAGTCAGGTTCTGTTGAACGTTCACACATCTCACATTCCCTGTGGGGGAAAAAATACACATTTAGAGATATTTATACTTTAATGTAAAGGACAATGACAAACATAATAAAGAGTTCTAATTACTTATAGTTTTTCTAACAAAGAACACCTTACCTACATACAATAAGAAAAGTATGCACACTCCATATGCAGCTTCAGACATCCTTCTAAAACAGGTTTAGAAAACTCTGGTCATGTGCACAGCAGAGATAATGTGATGAAAGAGACAATGTATGAGACTCAACTAAAAGAGAGGAAAAACTCTACAGTAAATAAACAGTCATATCTCCCTCTACTGACTGTATCATATCAATGATGTGAAAGTGTTTTGGGTGGAAGAGGAGGAGTAAACCTCCATTAAATGTGTGAGTTCTGAGGTTCTACTGACTTAAAGATATGGGTTTATTTATTTGTGGTTGAGGCAGGTGTGATTGCAGGTTGCCATCCAAAAAGATTTTTGTCATATAGTTTATTGTCTTTTATTCACTGTGTAAACTAGCAGCACACAGATACACAGCATCAATCCCCTCCTTAACTTCCACAGTAAGGGTCCATTTCTTTGTCTCTGTACCTGACATTGTAAAGCCACTCTCAAAATCCTTCTCACTGGAAGGAGTGTTAAAATTGTAGCTCCCGATAAGCACTGGCTCTTCACCTTTTATTTGCCTGTACCAGAATTTGTAGTCATAGTCTGTGTTATTCTGGTAACAGTGCATTTCAACTGAAGAGCCTGGGAGACTGGATATGTACTTCGGCCATTGAGTGATCAGAACACTGTCACTGAAATCTGCTGTAAATACAAAGATTTACTATTAAAATCAGGAAATGTTGTTCATTAGAAATCTACATGTTGTTAAAATCAAGGGAATCACTGTCAGCTCTTATTCTAAGTTAAAATAATACCTTTAAAGCAAAGCAATGTGAATAGGAGAAGAAAAGAGTCCATTTAGAGATATTTTTCCTGAAATATTCTCTGATGTACAGTTAACTACACAAAGACAAAAAAGTGTTTTTCTTTTAAGACACACCCCTTTGTTGCTCAGTCATTGGTGGAAAAAAGGATGACACTTGTTCTGTTCCAAAAGCTCTTGCCTACATAGTCAGCTGTTTTCTGAACCAGCAACCTAGAATGGAACTTTCCAAGTGACTGATTTCTCTACAACTCAACACCACCAAAATAGTCCTCGATTCACACTGGACAACAATGTAGTTTGACGTTAGCATGTTGCAAAGATTATACTGTACTGAAATTAAATAATACATATAGCACACACAAATATGGAACCATTTCAGATTTAAAGGTTTGGAATCTTACAGTAAACTCCATTTAATCCCTGGGTAATTTAGCACATAGCACAAATTAATGTATTACAAATGTACAGTATTTTTTCATTAATATATAAATAAAGCTACGCTAGAAGTATTGTGAAAATATGTCATCACTGTGTTTGAAAAGGGTTCCTCCTGTTCCAAGAATTCTGATATAATGGTGCAATTTTCAGTTTTTATAACTGGGAATTTTCAGTTAATGTCACTCTGCTTCTGTGTTTGCATGTCTTGTCCAAAGCCTGTCTTTCTAATTTTTAAAATGACTCTTTCCGCAAGTTGTTAATATGTGAGTAGTAACGTCAAGTGTCTGTCATTGAGTGAGTCAAGTGAGTCATTGAATCATTCAGATCATTGTGTTAATGAGTGAATTACTGAATCATTCACTCAACTGTTTCTTTGTTTTTTTTATTCAGGGACACTAACACTTTGTGTTGCTCACAATGGAATGTTTAACTGTTGCTTTGTTTGGAACTACTTGTTGGCAGAGCAAAAATTGTCTAATGCCAAATTTACACTTCAAAGGTTGCACTGAAATGCTTCTGAATTGCCAATTAGGTGTCTTTACACAGACTGTTTAATGCTGCTCAGAGGTGGCATAAATGCATTTACACAACAATTGTTATACTAGGGGCTGAGGTGAGTCAGAGAAGGCATTATTTAGTCTGGCTTTTATGCTGCATTGTGTCATTACACAGAATCTTGAGCAGGCACAGAGCAGCCTTTACTTCAGCTGTGTAAAGTTGCCTTGAAGTTACTCAACATTAACTTCATGTTAATTGAACTGTTGTATAAAAGCAATATCATATACACACTTTTTCAGATTACCAAATCTGGATTACTTGTGCTCTACGGAGCCCCTAAAGGGACATGGTGATAGAAAGAATATGAGATGGGTAAAAAAAAAAACATTTTCATTGCTTTTGTGTTCTCTCTTTTGTGTTCTGCATAGCGCCCAACCGAGAAACTTTGCGTTCACTCGCAAAGAACTTTTGAATGGTTCATCTCTTATGATTGTGCCAATGTAGTTTACAGTGATAGAAAAACACTTTGAATTAAATATAATATTTTGTCTGATAATTACAGCTGTTTGGGGATAGGTTTTTTTGCCATCAAAATCTCTTTTTTTACTTTACTGTAGGTTACCAAAAGGCTTAATAAGTAGCCTAATGTCTACTTCTAATTTATTATTTTTAACAGTTAAACTAAACAAGAGCAAATATGTGTGTGTGTATTACATTATACAAATGTTGTAGTTTTTGACCAGTTTTATATTTTTATTCAAGTTTTGTTCAATCTGATTTTATAATCCAGATTTTTTTTTGGATCAAAGGTAGCCCAATCTTACTAAAAAGTTTTGAAAAACACAAACTGATGATTTGATCCACATCAAAACAAAGATTAGATTTTGTGATCTAATCTGATTTCAGAATCCTTTTTTTTCTTCTTTTGAACAACCTATTTTCAAGATTTGATCCAATCTAATCTAAACCAATTACTTTTGAACAACTGAGCCCTGATTGTGACCTCTATTATGTTAAAACATTTTTTTCTTTTTAATATAGAAATTAAACTTTGCAACAAGTCTTTTGCATAGAACACAAATTTGCGAACGTAATTTGAGTCCCACAGATGTAGAATGTCACTTTTTGTGTATTTCCTATAAGTTTAGTGGTTTGGTTTTAAGTCAGGCAGGTAATAAAGACTACAGCACTGTGCATACTGACAGCACAGTAATAAACAGCAGAGTCTGAAAGATTGAGATTAGAGATTTTAAGAGTTGCATTCAGTGCATCTGTTCTTTTCAATTCAAACCGCTCTTTAAATCCATCCTCATAGGTTGGGTCACTTGAAGGACCGTAGCTGAACACGATTAAGACCATGGCTGTATCCTTTTGTTGATACCATAACATATTTGGCATGCTACTGTCATCATAACTACACTTTATCTCTGTTACTTTGTTCTTGCTGGCTAATATTGGAGTCAGGTTCTGTTGAACGTTCACACATCTCACATTCCCTGTGTGGGGGAAAAAATACACATTTAGAGATATTTATACTTTAAAGTAAAGGACAATGACAAACATAATAAAGAGTTCTAATTACTGATCATTTTACTTGCAAAGAACACCTTACCTATATACAATAAGAAAAATATGCACAGTCCATATGCAGCTTCAGACATCCTTCTAAAACAGGGTTAGAAAACTCTGGTCATGTGCACAGCAGAGATAATGTGATGAAAGAGACAATCTATGAGACTCAACTAAAAGAGAGGAAAAACTCTACAGTAAATAAACAGTCATATCTCCCTCTACTGACTGTATCGCATCAATGATGTGAAAGTGTTTTGGGGGAAGGAGGAGTAAACCTCCATTAATTCAACTGTATGTGTGAGTTCTCAGGTTCTGTTTATTTATTTGCGGTTGAGGCAGGTGTGATTGCAGGTTGCCATCCAAAACGTTTTTTGTCATATAGTTTATTGTCTTTTATTCACTGTGTAAACTAGCAGCACACAGATACACAGCATCATTCCCCTTCTTAGCTTCCACAGTCAGGGTCCATTTCTTTGTCTCTGTACCTGACATTGTAAAGCCACTCTCAAAACCCTTCTCATAAGAGGGAGTGTTAACAATGTAGCTCCCGATAAGCACTGGCCCTTCACCATTTATTTGCCTGTACCAGAATTTGTAGTCATAGTCTGTGTCATTCTGGTAACAGTGCATTTCGACTGAGGAGCCTGGGAGACTGGATATGTACTTCGGCCATTGAGTGATCAGAACACTGTCACTGAAGTCAGCTGGAATACAAAGATATAAAACAGGTTATATTGTTCCTTAGAAATCTGCATTTGGTCAAAATCATGAGACTCACTGTAAGTTCTTATTCTATGTTAAATGAATACCTTTAAGACAAAGAAATGAGAATAGGAGAACAAAGTAGTCCATTTAGAGTTGCTATTTGTGAAATATTCTCTGATGAACACTTAAGCATACAAAGCCAGTGGTTTTTTATTAAGACACACCTCTTTTTTGCTTTGTCATTGGTGGAAAAAGATGCCACTATTCTTCTGTTGCAAAAGCTCTTGCCTGCATAGGCAGCTGTCTTCTAAACCAGCATTATAGAATATAACTTTCTTGAGAAACTGAATTCAAATGCTCTATAGACAGCAAATCAAAAATAGGGCTTGGTTTACAGTGGTTTACAATAATACATACTGTAGCACATGCAGACATTGACTCTTTTCACATTTGTGGGTTTAGAAGGTTAAAGTAAATTCTTGCAGGGTAAACTTCTGTAGTAAATGGGAATCAATGGCACATATAATTTTAGCATCCACATTTGCTTCAACAGTGAAAGAAAAAAAAATCCAAAATAGTGTTTCCACAATTTATCAGAAGAAAAAAAAAATCTCTTCTACTTTTTTTGTATTTTAATTAATGCTTCTGTAATTTGGCACAAATTATGCATTTAAATAATTGTTTTCATTACTATATAATAAGACTTCGGATTGTGAAAAGGGTCCCTTTTCCAAGAGTTCTAATTTAACAGTACTAGAAATGTTCAGTTTCACTCTGCGTCTCTGTTTGAACATTCCAGAGTCATTCTGTACATTAGCGGTGGGGATTTTTCAGTGACTCTTCTTGCAAGTTGTTGATATGCCAGTAAGTGGCGTCAAGTAGCTGTCTTTATCAGTGAGTCATTGAATCGTTCATTCAACCGAGTTCAAAATGCTGATTCATTCAGGAATGAAACAACTGACTGGCTAAATTGGAAATAATGCTAGCAAACTGTACTACTCACAACATTTCCCGCAAATAATGTAGGTGTAATAAATACACAAATAGTAGGTGTAGAATAATATTCAGAATTAGGATTATTATGGTTATGAGTAAATCATTGAATCATTCACTCAACTGTTGTATAAACACAATATCTCTTGATATTGTTGGTTCAGAAAATCAACACAGTTGTGATTACCTGCGGCACAAGGTCACAAGAGTGTTTTTAGGTGTGTGATATTTCTTAACTATTTTATTGATATGTTTCACTATTGCATTAAATGTAAGTATTTATTGTCAACAATTTTCTCAACTTAATCCGCTATCTTGAATGTTTCACTGAGCTTGTTGCAATGAATTCTGGTGTTGTTTTATATTTGAAAGACACATGCAGTGCTACCTTATAATTTGACCAATATAAGGTGTCTTATAAAGCAATATAATGTTGTTGCCTACCTTTCGGAACTGCGTACATGTCAGAAGCACACAATACCTTAAAAGTTCATCTAATTAGTACAGGGGTCTCCAAACCTGCTCATTGAGAGAGACACCGTACTGCAGATTTCAGCTACAACTGCAGTCAAACACACCTGAACCAGATAATCAAGGTGTTCAGGGTTACTTGGGCCTGTCCCAATACGCACTTGCGGTCTTGGCCACATGAGAGCGTGTGCATGTGATAGAAAGTAGGTGCGCAAGACTGTCCCAGGTCTGAAAAATTACAAACCACATTACACTTAACGCACACTAAACCTACACTATGTCTGATACTGCTTCGAAGTGATATTTGAGGGTAAGTATATCCCACCATTTATCACGTTCAGGAGCTTATGTTCCTAGACTTCACATCATGTCTAGAAAAACACTTACGTGTAAGTTAAATTAATTAGTTACATATAATTTGGTTGTAAAACATAAAGTGTTGCACATTTAATTGGTGCAGAGACTGCAGAGATTATATGTATTTTGAAAAAAGTTTTCAAATAAAGCATTACAATCACACACTGGTGTATGTCCCATGAAGTAAATTTTTTTTTTTTAAATTCACTGTAAAAAATTATATGATCAATAAGCCATGACAGCATATGTTTTTAAATTACTTTAACACATCAAAATAAGTCAAGCAATTATATAGATTCAACTAATGAAAATCAGTTTAATATAATTTAAAATGAAATTACTTTTACAGGCAAGTTGATTGTACTTAAAAATTTAAGGCAGCATTTTGGTCTTCACAACCACTTTAATACTTTGGCCAAACTCCAGTAGGGCTGGACTAATCTAATTAATTACATGATGCGGCGATTAATTAATCACAAATTTATCGCACATCAAATTTGGCCGAGAAAGTATCCCCAAAAGATAATTTGAAGTCATTTTTATGTAAAGAATCAAATAGACATTACAAAAAGTAGATTAAGAAAGAAATAATTTATTTTATTACACAAACTTTTGGACCATGAGGTTGAGTAAATGATGAGTTAATGATGACTGAGTTTAAATTTTGTGGTGAACTATGTTTTTTTTTTTTTTTTTATCAATACGGAAATATGAAATTGAAAGTAAAGATATGGTCAACTGATGTTTTATGCATCATTTTCTTAGAGAAGTTAATTTACTGAAGGCTACCAAGAAAGCTAGGTTACTAAGTTAATTAATTTAATTCACGATGTGTGCACATTTATTATAAACGCACATTACATTAGTGCGCATCAATGTAATGTGCAGAACAAATCTCTCTCAAATATGTTGTCCTCAAGGCTCTACTCTGGCTCAGATATTACATATGCACACTAACTGAAACATAAATCGGTGCCTATTTGAATGTGATGTGTCGTTTAAATCATATCAGTTGATCTGTAATGTCTCAAGTATGGGTATTGGGACAGCCTCCTTGAAAATGAAAGGCAGGCGTGTTGGAGCAGGGTTGCAGCTGAATTCTGCAGGAAGGTAGCTCTCCAGGCTCAGGGTTGGAGACCTCTAAATTAGACAGTTTACCAAGTTTTGAAACAAAGCTTTCATCGTCTGATTGTGCCCTCTATTAAATATTGAAAGTTCAAACATTTTTTTTTCTTTTTAATATAGAAAAAAGAAACCCTGCTAAGTCTTTTGAATAGAAACCCAAATGTAATTTTAATGAATCCCTCAAATGGGTGTATTTCCTGTAAGTTTAGTGGTTTGGTTTTTAGTCAGGCAGGTAATAAAGACTACAGCACTGTGCATACTGACAGCACAGTAATAAACAGCAGAGTCTGAAAGACTGAGACTAGAGATTTCCAATACTCCATTCAGTGTATCTGTTCTTTTCAATTCAAACCGCTCTTTAAATCCATCCTCATAGGTTGGGTCACCCTCATGACCGTAGCTGAACACGATTAAGACCATGGCTGTATCCTTCTGCTGATACCATAACATAACTGGCTTGCCACTGTCATCATAACTACACTTTATCTCTGTTTTATTGTTCTTGTTGGCTAATATTGGAGTCAAGTTCTGTTGAACGTTCACACATCTCGCATTCCCTGTGGGGAAAAGATTAGTATTTAGAGATATTCTACTTTCAAGTAAAGGACAATGACAAACATAATAAAGAGTTCTAATTACTGATCATTTTACTAACAAAGAACACCTTACCTATATACAATAAGAAAAGTATGAACAGTCCATATGCAGCTTCAGACATCCTTCTAAAACAGGGTTAGAAAAACTCTGATCATGCGCACAGCAGAGATAATGTGATGAAAGAGACAATAAATGAGACTCAACTAAAAGAGAGGAAAAACTCTACAGTAAATAAACAGTCATATCTCCCTCTACTGACTGTATCATATCAATGATGTGAAAGTGTTTTGGGTGGAAGAGGAGGAGTAAACCTCCATTAATTCAGTTGGATGTGTAAGTTCTGAGGTTATACTGATTTAAAGATATGGGTTTATTTATTTGTGGTTGAGGCAGGTGTGATTGCAGGTTGCCATCCAAAAAGATTTTTGTCATATGGTTTATTGTCTTTTATTCACTGTGTAAACTAGCAGCACACAGATACACAGCATCAATCCCCTCCTTAACTTCCACAGACAGGGTCCATTTCTTTTTCTCTATACCTGACACTTTAAAGCCAGTCTCAAAACCCTTCTCATAAGAGTCAGAGCTGACAATGTAGCTTCCAATAAGCACTGGCTCTTCACCTTTTATTTGCCTGTACCAGTATTTGTAGTCATAGTTTGTGTCATTCTGATAACAGTGCATTTCAACTGAAGAGCCTGGGAGACTGGATAGGTACTTAGGCCATTGAGTGATCAGAACGCTGTCACTGAAGTCAGCTGGAAAATATATGTTAACAATGGAAAATATATGTTAACAAAATCAAGTTCTGTTGATCATTAGAAACTTGCATTTGATCAAAAGCATGAGCATTCATAGTTATGTAGTTTAATACCTTTAAGACAAAGCAATGTCAATAGAAGTAGAAAGGAGTCCATTTAGAGTTGCTTTTCGTGAAATATGATGTTCTCTGGTGT
>RJVU01064075.1:516819-551477 GCA_003731715.1 Anabarilius grahami
TAAGACACACCCCTTTGTCGCTTAGTCATTGGTGGAATAAAATGACACATTTGCTCTGTTCCATAACCTATTGCCAATGCAGCTGCCTTCTTTAAAGTTACTGGTTTCAAATGCACTAAATATGCGCAACTCAGCCCACAACAGAAACAGCGGATACCAGTGGAGTTCAACATTAGCATGTTGCAAAGCTAATAAAAATTGTAAAGACACAAATATGGACCATATATATATATTAAAATTGACAAAAGTTTGAAATTAAGATGTTTTAATGTTTTGAGGGAAAATCTCTCACCAAGACTGTCATTATTTTACTGTAAAAACAGTATGTGTAGAGATAAGATGCAGTTTATCTTTGCAGTGTTCAAAACTAAATTCATTTGTCATTATAAGCTACAGAATATGTGGAAGACTGAACCCATGCGAGACTTTAAACCAGGGTTATCCAAAACCAAAACTGCTCTTCAAGGTCAATTGTCTTGCATAGTTTAGCTCCAACCCTAATTAAACACACCTAAAGCAGCTAATCAAGGTCTTCACACTCACTAGAAACTTCCAGGCAAGTGTGTTGGAGCTGGTTGGAGCTAAACGCTGCAGGACATTGGCCCTCCAGGAGCAGGATTGGACACCCCTGCTTTAAAAGTTCTGAAATAGTGACATTAAAGGCTTTAATAATATGAGCTCATGTCAGTTCATAATAGGGATGGGCATTTTTGTCAATTATTCATTTATAGTGATAGATCTCAAAAACAAGTACTCAGGGATAGGGCTTGTGTGGGGTGTGAGGCGTGTCCGCCATGGCTGTAATGAAAATATTTTAATTAAATCATGTTGACAAATACAAATGAAAAAAATGACAAGAAAAATAACACTGCTAGATTGTCAATAATGCATGTTTTTGAAAAAGCAGAGCAGAGGAACATTGTCCTCTGGCATTCATTGAAACCTTTTGAGAAAAAAAAAAAAAAGAAGTGAAGTAGTCATAAACATTGTGTCAAAAATGTAAGTTACTCATTAATGACTTCAGTGTTGTAAAAAAAAGCATAAGCAGTATTACACTGGCAATCATATTTTTTTATCTGAAAATCAACAAGGCTGTAATTACCCGGAGCAGCAAGAGCATTCTTGCTTCTGAGATATATTACTATTTTCTAACTATTCTTATCAAAATGTTGCATAAGTATTTATTGTAACCATTTTTTTGACACTATATACTATCTTGCTTCGTTTGTTTCAGTGTGATTGTTGCAGTGCATAGTATTGTGTTATATGAAGGACACGTTACCTGATACAGTCGTGCTTTATATTACAGCCCTGATTGTGTCCCCTATTAAAGAGATAGTTCACCCAAAAATGAAAATTCTGTCATCATTTACTCATCCTCAGGTTGTTTCAAACCTATATTAATTTCTTTGTTCTGTTGAACACAAAGGAAGTTATTTTGAAGAATGTGGGTTCTGGGGTATCATTGACTCCCATAGTATTTTTTTTTTTTACTATGGAAGTCCCCAAAGCGGCCTGGTTACTTTCTTCAAAAATATCTTCTTTTGTGTTCAGCAGAACAAATACATTTATACCGGTTCGGAACAACTTGAGGTGGAGTAAATGATAAATACTGAAAGTTCAATCATCTTTTTAATGTAGAAATTAAACCCTGCAGCAAATCTTTTGAATAGAAACCCAGATGTATTTTGTATGAATACTACAGATGTTATATTGCTTTTGTGTGTATGTATTTCCTGTAAGTTTAGTGGTTTGGTTTTTAGTCAGGCAGGTAATAAAGACTACAGCACTGTGCATACTGACAGCACAGTAATAAACAGCAGAGTCTGATAGATTGAGATTAGAGATTTCCAATACTCCATTCAGTGTATTTGTTCTTTTTAATTTAAACTGCTTTTCAAATCCATCCTCATAGGTTGGGTCACCTGAAGAACCATAGCTTAACGCTATCAAGACCATGGCTGTATCCTTTTGCTGATACCAATACATGTATAACATGCTACTGTCATCGTGACTACACTTCATCTCTGCTTTATTGTTCTTGTTGGCTAATATTGGAGTCAGGTTTTGTTGAACGTTCACACATCTCGCATTCCCTGTGGAAAAAAAAAAGACTTTGAGACACTCTATTTCAAAGCAAAAGACAATAACAAAAGTGATTAAAAAAGAATAGTACTTGATTTTACTGCTATCATAAAACATTTACCTATATACAAGAAGAAAAAAATGCACCATGTATAGACAGCTCTAAACATTCTTCTTATCTAAAGCAGGGTTAGAAAAACTCAAGCACACATGGACGGGTCAAGCACACAGCCAAAATAATGTGATGAGAGAGTGTGTGAGACTTTACTAAAGAGGAGAGGAATCTTCTACATTTATATAAACAACACCCATCTCCCCCTGCTGACTGTATCAAAGATGTCTTATTGTGAAAGTGTTTTTTGGGGAGGGAGGAGTATAACATCATTAATGGGATCTGTATGTGTTCCGAGGTTCTGACTTGTCTGTAAAATATTTATTTGTGGTTGAGGCAGGTGTGATTGCAGGTTGCCATCCAAAGAGTTTTTTGTCATATAGTTTATTGTCTTTTATTCACTGTGTAAAACTAGCAGCACACAGATACACAGCATCAATCCCCTCCTTAACATCCACAGTCAGGGTCCATTTCTTTGTCTCTATACCTGACACTTTAAAGGTAGTTTCAAAGTCCTTCTCAACAGTTTCAGAAGTCCCGACAATGCTTCCGATAAGCACTGGCCCTTCACCTTTTATTTGCCTGTACCAGTATTTGTAGTCATAGTCTGTGTCATTCTGGTAACAGTGCATTTCAACTGAAGAGCCTGGAAGACTGGATATGTACTTCGGCCATTGAGTGATAAAAACACCATCACTGAAGTCTGCTGGAAATACAATGATAGATCAGATTTGTCATCCCATAAAAGTCTTCATCAGGAAAACCATACAAATCTTGTCTTGATATTACAATTTAATACCTTTGAGAAAAAGCAGTGACATGGATAGAAGAAGAAACAGTGCCATTTAAATTTCCCTCTGCAATCTGTGTTCTGATCCTTTGTTCATTATACACTACTTGACAAACTAGAGATTTAGAAGCCACACCCCTTTGTTACATCAAACTTGGGGCAAAACGGAATATAATTGGGTGAATCTAATGTGTAATAAAAAAAAAAAGATTAAAATAATTAAAATAAAATCACTACTTAAATTCAGCATCAGTTATGTCCAGTTCAACAGATACTATTTTATTTACTATTTTTCATACTACAGTATGTAATGTTTATTTTCATATTACAGTATATGGGGAGTCCAACAAGAAGTAAAATAATAAAATAATTTCTTGGACTTTTCTTCATAGTTTTCGTGAGATGAAAATGTTTTGTGAGAATAACTCAATAATAGCAGCCAATAATCACCCTCTTTTACAATTTCAGCTCTGCTATAAGCCCTTTATCAGATTATGAACTACCCTGTCATTTTAAAACCAAATACCACAGATATGGTTCCATTTCCTGTTTTAATGCTTAGGTTTTTAGTCAGGCAAGTGATTGAGAATATAACACTGTGCCTTTTAGCAGCACAGTAATAGACACCAGAATCTGAAAAACTCAGGTTAGTGATTATCAAAGCTCCAGTCTCGGTGTTGTTTCTGGTAAGTTTGAATCTCTTTTGGAATCCGGACTCATAGCTTGGTTCAGCTGTGCCGTAGCCATAACCAATGAGGGCTAGCGATTTGCTGTTATGGAGTTGTTGATACCATAACATGACATCTAAGTTGTTGTCGTCGTGTCTACAGGAGATCTCTGCCTTTTCATCTTGCTTTCTGAATAGAGACAAAGGCTGATCAAACTGAACACAGTCTGACAGACCTGAATGAAGAAAATAAAATTACGTTATCTTACGTTAGGTTTTTCAAAAGAGATTGAAAAGTGTAATATAAATCAAGAACATCATACGTGTAAATATGCTAAAAATGGCTAGTCCATAAGCAACACGGCACATCCTTTTATCGTGAAGTTGTAGACGGAGTAAGATTTAGCACCTTAACAGCAAGTACACATTAGCAGCACCTCTACTGTAAGTTTATTCACTAGAATTACACCTCCCCCTATCGTCTGATACACGCCAAATCTAGTTTTGGATAAGCAGATGTACAATACCTTAGAAATGCTAACCACAGATTAAACTTAGAATAATATAATATAATATAAAATATATTTTGTGCTCTCTAAATGTTTGAATTTAACCTTATTTTTTAGCTTATCCTCAATTTTAATGAATGTGCACTTGTACTTCAAATCCTAAAATAATTTTTAAAACACTGCACTTTTACATAATAATATAGCAAGTAACATATAATGGCAAGATCTTTTGAATTATTTTAAAGTCATTAAAACAATGATATCATTACTTTGAATTGTTAGAATTATCATGATTACAAAAGAGAAACCTTAAGCCACTAACAGTTTGTATCGTTCCTATATTGCTAAAGTTCTATGCCCATAGATAGATAGATAGATAGCCTTTGTTAATGTTAATTTCAACATTTACTAATACATTATTAAAATCAAGAGTTGTATTTGTTAACATAGTTATTGCACTGTGAAGTAACATGGGCTAACAATGAACTGCTGTGAGAGCGTTCCCACAGCGTCATTCTCGACGCAACGTCTCGTTCCCTCTTCAGGGAACTAAGGTTACAGTCGTAACCAAGACGTTTTATTAACTAACAGTAACAAAGATTAACAGATAACAAATGTATTGCTCATGGTTAGTTCATGTTAGTTAATACATTAACTAATGCTAACAAATGAACCTCATTGCAAAGTGTCACCAATATAATTTCTAAAAGGATCAGCTACTTTAAACCAAATACTGATGAATACGGTTCATTTGGAACTGCTATGAGCCTCTATGAGAAGGAGAGGCTTTTTGTTGTACACAGCAGAGTCCTGTCAAACTGTGTCACTCACAGCACAGAAATACACTGCACTGTCTTCTGAAATAACACTGGAGAGCTGAAGTGTTGCCTGGGTTTGTGAGTCTCCAAAAATATGAAAGCGATCATAGCCCTCCTCGGGATTGAATTTTTTTAGGTATAGGTGCCCAAGAAGTTTGAAGGATGTTGTTTGTTGGTACCAGTAAAGGTAGTAATAGTTGCTGTAAGTGTGGGTGCAGCTGATGTTCACAGAGTCTCCCAGATTAGTTATCATGACAGCAGGTTGATTAATGGATGCACTAAGAGAAATGTCTTTAAAGGGAAAAACACACGTCGATGCCATCAAATGTAAAATTCATCATTATTATTTTATTTAATTTGTATTTATAAACATTCTTCATTAAGAAGAGTACAAAAGTTACCTGTAAAGCGGAACAGCACATAGAAGAAAATTAAGGTAAGCGGCATCATTCTTGCTTGAAATAAACATCTGATTCTGATGCAGACTCTGCAGCTACAGCATTTAGGAAACATGTGACTTGTTCTCGTCTGTGATTGGACTTTCGTTGCTCAAGTTCCAGTACCCTGTCAGCGAGATTCTCTTAGGATTTAAGATGACTTTATTGATATACTTATTCTTAAGGTCAAGATGTACTGTAGGTCAGTTAGAATAATAAATCATCTCAAAAAAGTATCCTTTATCTTCTTCAACCTTAGCAATTCAATTCAATTCACATTTATTTGTATAGCTCTTTTCACAATATATATTGTTTCAAAGCAGCTTTACAGAGAATGCATGACAACATTACAATTTAAAGAAGAATGCAGTTAGCAAATAATGTAATAATTTAGGCAATTAATTTACAAACACTGTAAGCAATTTACTTGAAGGTAGAAGCAATGAGCTCCTGGAAAAATGAATTACATATTAACAAGAATTAGGATATATAGAATTGGATCAGGATATAAGCAATGCCTCTGGATTGATGCCCTTTGCAATCCTTTTGTGTTCCTCAGAAGAAAAAAGCCATGCATGTTTGGAATGACATGTAGGTGAGTAAATTATGACCGAATGTTTATTTTTGGTGAACTATCTATTTAAGATTGTGTGATTAAGTGCATTCAAGATACTTGCTTTCTGAAACATCACACCATTTTTTATTAGTGCCCTCTATTTGCCATGGAGATAAAAGACACCGGGTGGCTTTTTTTTTTTTATTCAAACAGGTGCAAAGTGTACAGTTACACAGTTTTTTGTCAGCAGTTATAAGGAGTTGTACGGCTGTGCGCACTAGCTGCACAGAAATACACTGCGCTGTCTTCAGCAGATATGTTGGAGATGAGCAGGAATGCATCCTTTGTAGCATGTCCCATGATGTTAAATCGGAGTTTGAATTTTTCCTCTGGAGAAGCTGCTTCATATCTGAGCATTCCAATAAGTTCTAAAGAACCACCATTGCTTTTCTGCTGATACCAGTACAGGTATGTGTAGCTGTTGTCACCGTGATGACAAGAAAGCTTTGCCTGTTTCTCCTCCACAGTCTGTAGAAGATGTTTGGGAGACTGCTGAATGACAGGAGAACAGACCACACAAACTACAACAGGGTGAGGAGAGCATTCAGTGCATATAAAATAAAGAACATAGACTGCATTGCACTAAAAATGCTTACCTGTTAACCATAAAGTAGTGATTATGGCTAAAATGATTGATCTGATCATGCTGTTGACATTCAGGCAAGACAACAAAAGAAATAACATTAAATTCACAATACAGTGTTTGCCTCTCTAAAATGTTCTGCAGGCATAAATGTGACAGATATCACATATCTTGAGGCTGAGACTGAGACCTCAGAAAGCATTCACCTAGATGTTAAATGTTAGGTGTTTGCTTATTGGTCAAAAGAGCCCTCCCACATCTGTCTGTAATATTCTAGTCATTATATCCATCCTTCGGTGCAAGTGTGATTTTTTTTTTTTTTTTTTCATCTTGCTTCATCTTCTGTAAGCAATAATTCTAAGTTTGATCATTTAAGAAAAGTAACAGGGGACATCTACGCAAAAAGCTCCACTGTTTGAGGTGTCATCTTGTCTGCAGCACAAACAGGTTCACCCAAAAATAAAAATGACTCAAAAATGATCGTTCCACATCCGTAAGATGTTTGTTCATCTTCAGAACACACATTAAGATTTTTTTTATGAAGTCTGAGAGGTTTCTGTCCCTCCATAGAGATCCAACGCAACTACCACTCCAAGGTCCAGAAAGGTAGGAAAGACATCATTAAAGTACTCCATGTGACTTTGTGCAAAAAAAAACTAAATTTACCACTTTATTTACAAAATAATATTATTCAAAGCATTCACGCAACAATGTCAGCTCTCGCTTGAACACAAAACGTATGCGTCATATGCTCTCGTGAACACTCACGCATGTGCGTTGAGTTGACGCACGAGTCTGAACACAACACGCATGCGTCAGGAAGCTCTCGTGAACGCGCGTTGTAGATCAATATTTTTGTAAGTAAAGTGGTAGATTATGTTTTTTTCTGCAAACAAAGCTCTCGTGTCACTTCATAAAATTGAGGTTAAACAACTGGAGTCAAATGGAGTATACTTTAATGATGTCATTCCTACCTTTCTCGACCTTGAAATTGGTAGTCAGAAACCTCTTAGACTTCATCAAAAAGATCTTAATTTTTGTTCCATAGAAGAACGAAGGTCTTACGGATGTGGACCGACATGAGGGTGAGTAATAAATGACAGAATTTTCATTTTTGGGCGAAGTAACCTTTTAAACACTGCTTTTTAATACTTAGAATTAGGGTTTTGCTCAAATTCAGGTGCATTAGTTATTAGTGCAGTTTAAAGATACATTTGAAGAAGTATTAATGCAATTCTGTTTCATTTCACAAACAAAGGTCAATCCTTTTGTGTTCCTCAGAAGATAAAAGTCGTGCATGTTTGGAATGACATGTAGGTGAGTAAATTATGACAGAATGTTTATTTTTGGTGAACTATCTGTTTAAGATTGTGTGATTAAGTGCATTCAAGATACTTGCATACTGAAACATCACACCATTTTTTATTACTGCCCTCTATTTGCCATTGAGATCAAAGACACTGGGTGGCTTTTTTTATAATTCAAACAGGTGCAAAGTGTACAGTTACACAGTTTTTTGTCAGCAGTTATAAGGAGTTGTACGGCTGTGCACACTAGCTGCACAGAAATACACTGCGCTGTCTTCAGCAGATATGTTGGAGATGAGCAGGAATGCATCCTTTTTTGCATGCCCTGTGATGTTAAATCGGAGTTTGAATTTTTCCTCTGGAGAAGCTGCTTCATAACTGAGCATTCCAATAAGTTCTAAAGAACCACCATTGCTTTTCTGCTGATACCAGTACAGGTATGGATAGCTGTTGTCACCGTGATGACAAGAAAGCTTTGCCTGTTTCTCCTCCACAGTCTGTAGAAGATGTTTGGGAGACTGCTGAATGACAGGAGAACAGACCACACAAACTACAACAGGGTGAGGAGAGCATTCAGTGCATATAAAATAAAGAACATAGACTGCATTGCACTAAAAATGCTTACCTGTTAACCATAAAGTAGTGATTATGGCTAAAATGATTGCTCTGATCATGCTGTTGACATTCAGGCAAGACAACAAAAGAAATAACATTAAATTCACAATACAGTGTTTGCCTCTCTAAAATGTTCTGCAGGCATAAATGTGACAGATATCACATATCTTGAGGCTGAGACTGAGACCTCAGAAAGCATTCACCTAGATGTTAAATGTTAGGTGTTTGCTTATTGGTCAAAAGAGCCCTCCCACATCTGTCTGTAATATTCTAGTCATTATATCCATCCTTCGGTGCAAGTGTGATTTTTTTTTTTTTTTTTTCATCTTGCTTCATCTTCTGTAAGCAATAATTCTAAGTTTGATCATTTAAGAAAAGTAATAGGGGACCTCTACGCAAAAAGCTCCACTGTTTGAGCTGTCATCTTGTCTGCAGCACAAACAGGTTCACCCAAAAATCAAAATGACCCAAAAATGATCGTTCCACATCCGTAAGATGTTTGTTCATCTTCAGAACACACATTAAGATTTTTTTTATGAAGTCTGAGAGGTTTCTGTCCCTCCATAGAGATCCAACGCAACTACCACTCCAAGGTCCAGAAAGGTAGGAAAGACATCATTAAAGTACTCCATGTGACTTTGTGCAAAAAAAAACTAAATTTACCACTTTATTTACGAAATAATATTATTCAAAGCATTCACGCAACAATGTCAGCTCTCGCTTGAACACAAAACGTATGCGTCATATGCTCTCGTGAACACTCACGCATGTGCGTTGAGTTGACGCACGAGTCTGAACACAACACGCATGCGTCAGGAAGCTCTCGTGAACGCGCGTTGTAGATCAATATTTTTGTAAGTAAAGTGGTAGATTATGTTTTTTTCTGCAAACAAAGCTCTCGTGTCACTTCATAAAATTGAGGTTAAACAACTGGAGTCAAATGGAGTATACTTTAATGATGTCATTCCTACCTTTCTCGACCTTGAAATTGGTAGTCAGAAACCTCTTAGACTTCATCAAAAAGATCTTAATTTTTGTTCCGTAGAAGAACGAAGGTCTTACGGATGTGGACCGACATGAGGGTGAGTAATAAATGACAGAATTTTCATTTTTGGGCGAAGTAACCTTTTAATTACTGCTTTTTAATACTTAGAATTAGGGTTTTGCTCAAATTCAGGTGCATTAGTTATTAGTGCAGTTTAAAGATACATTTGAAGAAGTATTAATCCAATTCTGTTTCATTTCACAAACAAAGGTCAATCCTTTTGTGTTCCTCAAAAGATAAAAGTCGTGCATGTTTGGAATGACATGTAGGTGAGTAAATTATGACAGAATGTTTATTTTTGGTGAACTATCTGTTTAAGATTGTGTGATTAAGAGCATTCAAGATACTTGCTTTCTGAAACATCACACCATTTTTTATTAGTGCCCTCTATTTGCCATTGAGATCAAAGACACTGGGTGGCTTTTTTTATAATTCAAACAGGTGCAAAGTGTACAGTTACACAGTTTTTTGTCAGCAGTTATAAGGAGTTGTATGGCTGTGCATACTAGCTGCACAGAAATACACTGCGCTGTCTTCAGCAGATATGTTGGAGATGAGCAGGAATGCATCCTTTGTAGCATGTCCCATGATGTTAAATCGGAGTTTGAATTTATCCTCTGGAGAAGCTGCTTCATAACTGAGCATTCCAATAAGTTCTAAAGAACCACCATTGCTTTTCTGCTGATACCAGTACAGGTATGGATAGCTGTTGTCACCGTGATGACAAGAAAGCTTTACCTGTTTCTCCTCCACAGTCTGTAGAAGATGTTTGGGAGACTGCTGAATGACAGGAGAACAGACCACACAAACTACAACAGGGTGAGGAGAGCATTCAGTGCATATAAAATAAAGAACATAGACAGCTTTGCACTAGAAATGCTTACCTGTTAACCATAAAGTAGTGATTATGGCTAAAATGATTGATCTGATCATGCTGTTAACATTCAGGCAAGACAACAAAAGAAATAAGATTAAATTCACAATACAGTGTTTGCCTCTCTAAAATGTTCTGCAGGCATAAATGTGACAGATATCACATATCTTGAGGCTGAGACTGAGACCTCAGAAAGCATTCACCTAGATGTTAAATGTTAGGTGTTTGCTTATTGGTCAAAAGAGCCCTCCCACAACTGTCTGTAATATTGTAGTCATTATATAGCTGTGGATCCTCCTTCAGTGCAAGTGTGATTTTTTTTTCTTTTCATCTTGCTTCATCTTCTGTATGCAATAATTCTAAGTTTGATCATTTAAGAAAAGTAACAGGGCACCTCTACGCAAAAAGCTCCACTCTTTGAGCTGTCATCTTGTCTGCAGCACAAACAGGGCAGGATGAGTTAAAGGGTTCACCCAAAAATAAAAATGACTCAAAAATGATCGTTCCACATCCGTAAGATGTTTGTTCATCTTCAGAACACACATTAAGATTTTTTTTATGAAGTCTGAGAGGTTTCTGTCCCTCCATAGAGATCCAACGCAACTACCACTCCAAGGTCCAGAAAGGTAGGAAAGACATCATTAAAGTACTCCATGTGACTTTGTGCAAAAAAAAACTAAATTTACCACTTTATTTACAAAATAATATTATTCAAAGCATTCACGCAACAATGTCAGCTCTCGCTTGAACACAAAACGTATGCGTCATATGCTCTCGTGAACGCTCACGCATGTGCGTTGTGTTGACGCACGAGTCTGAACACAACACGCATGCGTCAGGAAGCTCTTGTGAGCGCGCGTTGTAGATCAATATTTTTGTAAGTAAAGTGGTAGATTGTTTTTTTCTGCAAACAAAGCTCTTGTGTCACTTCATAAAATTGAGGTTAAACAACTGGAGTCAAATGGAGTATACTTTAATGATGTCATTCCTACCTTTCTCGACCTTGAAATTGGTAGTCAGAAACCTCTTAGACTTCATCAAAAAGATCTTAATTTTTGTTCCGTAGAAGAACGAAGGTCTTACGGATGTGGACCGACATGAGGGTGAGTAATGACAGAATTTTCATTTTTGGGCGAAGTAACCTTTTAAACACTGCTTTTTAATACTTAGAATTAGGGTTTTGCTCAAATTTAGGTGCATTAGTTATTAGTGCAGTTTAAAGATACATTTGAAGAAGTATTAATGCAATTCTGTTTCATTTCACAAACAAAGGTCAATCCTTTTGTGTTCCTCAGAAGATAAAAGTCGTGCATGTTTGGAATGACATGTAGGTGAGTAAATTATGACAGAATGTTTATTTTTGGTGAACTATCTGTTTAAGATTGTGTGATTAAGTGCATTCAAGAGACTTGCTTTCTGAAACATCACACCATTTTTTATTAGTGCCCTCTATTTGCCATTGAGATCAAAGACACTGGGTGGCTTTTTTTATAATTCAAACAGGTGCAAAGTGTACAGTTACACAGTTTTTTGTCAGCAGTTATAAGGAGTTGTACGGCTGTGCATACTAGCTGCACAGAAATACACTGCGCTGTCTTCAGCAGATATGTTGGAGATGAGCAGGAATGCATCCTTTGTAGCATGTCCCATGATGTTAAATCGGAGTTTGAATTTATCCTCTGGAGAAGCTGCTTCATAAATGAGCATTCCAATAAGTTCTAAAGAACCACCATTGCTTTTCTGCTGATACCAGTACAGGTATGGATAGCTGTTGTCACCGTGATGACAAGAAAGCTTTGCCTGTTTCTCCTCCACAGTCTGTAGAAGATGTTTGGGAGACTGCTGAATGACAGGAGAACAGACCACACAAACTACAACAGGGTGAGGAGAGCATTCAGTGCATATAAAATAAAGAACATAGACAGCTTTGCACTAGAAATGCTTACCTGTTAACCATAAAGTAGTGATTATGGCTAAAATGATTGATCTGATCATGCTGTTGACATTCAGGCAAGACAACAAAAGAAATAAGATTAAATTCACAATGCAGTGTTTGCCTCTCTAAAATGTTCTGCAGGCATAAATGTGACAGATATCACATATCTTGAGGCTGAGACTGAGACCTCAGAAAGCATTCACCTAGATGTTAAATGTTAGGTGTTTGCTTATTGGTCAAAAGAGCCCTCCCACATCTGTCTGTAATATTGTAGTCATTATATAGCTGTGGATCCTCCTTCAGTGCAAGTGTGAATTTGTTTTTCTTTTCATCTTGCTTCATCTTCTGTATGCAATAATTCTAAGTTTGATCATTTAAGAAAACTAATAGGGCACCTCTACGCAAAAAGCTACACAGTTTGAGCTGTCATCTTGTCTGCAGCACAAACAGGGCAGGATGAGTTAAAGGGTTCACCCAAAAATCAAAATGACTCAAAAATGATCGTTCCACATCCGTAAGATGTTTGTTCATCTTCAGAACACACATTAAGATTTTTTTTATGAAGTCTGAGAGGTTTCTGTCCCTCCATAGAGATCCAACGCAACTACCACTCCAAGGTCCAGAAAGGTAGGAAAGACATCATTAAAGTACTCCATGTGACTTTGTGCAAAACAAAACTAAATTTACCACTTTATTTACAAAATAATATTATTCAAAGCATTCACGCAACAATGTCAGCTCTCGCTTGAACACAAAACGTATGCGTCATATGCTCTCGTGAACGCTCACGCATGTGCGTTGAGTTGACGCACGAGTCTGAACACAACACGCATGCGTCAGGAAGCTCTCGTGAACGCGCGTTGTAGATCAATATTTTTGTAAGTAAAGTGGTAGATTATGTTTTTTTCTGCAAACAAAGCTCTCGTCACTTCATAAAATTGAGGTTAAACAACTGGAGTCAAATGGAGTATACTTTAATGATGTCATTCCTACCTTTCTCGACCTTGAAATTGGTAGTCAGAAACCTCTTAGACTTCATCAAAAAGATCTTAATTTTTGTTCCGTAGAAGAACGAAGGTCTTACGGATGTGGACCGACATGAGGGTGAGTAATAAATGACAGAATTTTCATTTTTGGGCGAAGTAACCTTTTAATTACTGCTTTTTAATACTTAGAATTAGGGTTTTGCTCAAATTCAGGTGCATTAGTTATTAGTGCAGTTTAAAGATACATTTGAAGAAGTATTAATCCAATTCTGTTTCATTTCACAAACAAAGGTCAATCCTTTTGTGTTCCTCAGAAGATAAAAGTCATGCATGTTTGGAATGACATGTAGGTGAGTAAATTATGACAGAATGTTTATTTTTGGTGAACTATCTGTTTAAGATTGTGTGATTAAGTGCATTCAAGATACTTGCTTTCTGAAACATCACACCATTTTTTATTAGTGCCCTCTATTTGCCATTGAGATCAAAGACACTGGGTGGCTTTTTTTATAATTCAAACAGGTGCAAAGTGTACAGTTACACAGTTTTTTGTCAGCAGTTATAAGGAGTTGTACGGCTGTGCGCACTAGCTGCACAGAAATACACTGCGCTGTCTTCAGCAGATATGTTGGAGATGAGCAGGAATGCATCCTTTTTTGCATGCCCTGTGATGTTAAATCGGAGTTTGAATTTTTCCTCTGGAGAAGCTGCTTCATATCTGAGCATTCCAATAAGTTCTAAAGAACCACCGTTGCTTTTCTGCTGATACCAGTACAGGTATGGATAGTCGTCGTCACCGTGATGACAATAAAGCTTTGCCTGTTTCTCCTTCACAGTCTGTAGAAGATGTTTGGGAGACTGCTGAATGACAGGAGAACAGACCACACAAACTACAACAGGGTGAGGAGAGCATTCAGTGCATATAAAATAAAGAACATAGACAGCTTTGCACTGTAGAAATGCTTACCTGTTAACCATAAAGTAGTGATTATGGTTAAAATGATTGATCTGATCATGCTGTTGACATTCAGGCAAGACAACAAAAGAAATAACATTAAATTCACAATACAGTGTTTGCCTCTCTAAAATGTTCTGCAGGCATAAATGTGACAGATATCACATATCTTGAGGCTGAGACTGAGACCTCAGAAAGCATTCACCCAGATGTTAAATGTTATGTGTTTGCTTATTGGTCAAAAGAGCCCTCCCACAACTGTCTGTAATATTGTAGTCATTATATCCATCCTTCGGTGCAAGTGTGATTTTTTTTTTTTTTTTTTTTCATCTTGCTTCATCTTCTGTAAGCAATCATTCTAAGTTTAATCATTTAAGAAAAGTAACAGGGCACCTCTACGCAAAAAGCTCCACTGTTTGAGGTGTCATCTTGTCTGCAGCACAAACAGGTTCACCCAAAAATCAAAATGACCCAAAAATGATCGTTCCACATCCGTAAGATGTTTGTTCATCTTCAGAACACACATTAAGATCTTTTTTATGAAGTCTGAGAGGTTTCTGTCCCTCCATATAGATCCAATGCAACTACCACTCCAAGGTCCAGAAAGGTAGGAAAGACATCATTAAAGTACTCCATGTGACTTTGTGCAAAAAAACAACAACATAATTTACCACTTTATTTACAAAATAATATTATTTAAAGTGTTCACGCAACAATGTCAGCTCTCGCTTGAACACAACACGCATGCGTCAGGAAGCTCTCGTGAACGTGCGTTGCAGATCAGTATTTTTGTAAGTAAAGTGGAAAATTATGTTTTTTTTTTCTGCAAACAAAGCACTCGCATCACTTCATAAAATTGAGGCTAAATAACTGGAGTCACATGGAGTACTTTAATGATGTCATTCCTACCTTTCTGGATCTTGAAAGTGGTAGTCAGAAACCTCTTAGACTTCATCAAAAAGATCTTAATTTGTGTTCCGGAGAAGAACGAAGGTCTTATGGATGTGGAATGACATGATGGTGAGTAATAAATGACATAATTTTAATTTTTGGGTGAATTAACCCTTTAAACACTGCATTTAAATACTTAGAATTAGGGTTTTGCTCAAATTCAGGTGCATTAGTTATGCATTAGTTAGTATTAATTCAATTCTGTTTCATTTTACAAACAAAGGTCAATCCAGATATAAACTATGTGGAATGTTTATGATTAGTGCAGGCAGGAATTGGCTACTAACATGACTGGTCTTCAGATAAACAACAAACTTTACTATAAATTGGGTCCCACCTTATTAATAATATTAGAAGTCTTTAACTGCAATGTACTGACATTTAAATGAATCATTTGATACACTGCACTACTGTACATACATGTTTTTACATTATACGTACTTATATATATATTTTTAAACTGCATATCATTACAGCTGTAATTAATTTCTGTATTCACGTCTATAATTAAACTGTTGACCCTTCCTTTACATTTTAACTTATCCTTAAACCTACCTGCACCATTAAACCTGTCCCTAACCTTACTCGTATCCCAATTCAATAGCAGCAAAAGAGTTTTGCTTTACAACATGAACACAATAAGTATATTGTACCTATTTTTTTAATGTGAGTATTAGTTAAAGACACACAATGTGTGACCATAAATTGCAATGTGGTTTTCAAGCAGGGATGAAATATGATATAAAAAAAAATTCATATGCATTATTTTCTTTCTTTGTTTATTGGCTTTTTGCTTTCCTTTGATAGGACAGTGTAGAAGTGCCAGGAAAGTATGAGAAAAAAGAGATGGAACCGGACTGGAACATGTCCAAGTTTGGTCTTAAACCTCAGTCCCCATGAGCAAAACTTCTCATCATACAGTGTATCGTGAGCAATGCAAGTCTGTGATGAAAGCCATTATGCTGCTGTTCTACATTAAACCCCACATTTAAACAGATGCATACTGAAACATCCCAGTTTCATTAGTGCCCTCTATTTGTAAATGTTCTTATTACCGGTTTTGGCTTGAGATGCAAGAAACCTTGTGGCTTTTATTTTATTTTTCTATTCAAACAGGTGCAAAGTAAGTTTTTTGCCAGTGATTATAACAAATTGTACGGCTGTGCATACTAGCTGCACAGAAATACACTGCGCTGTCTTCAGCAGATATGTTGGAGATGAGCAGGAATGCATCTTTTGTAGCATGTCCTGTGATGTTAAATCTGAGTTTGAATTTATCCTCTGGAAAAGCTGCTCCGTAATTGAGCATTCCAATAAGTTCTAAAGAACCACCATTTTTTTTCTGCTGATACCAGTACAGGTATGTGTAGCTGTTGTCACCGTGATGACAAGAAAGCTTTGCCTGTTTCTCCTTGACAGTCTGTAGAAGATGTGTGGGAGACTGCTGAATGACAGGAGAACAGACCACACAAACTACAACAGGGTGAGGAGAGCATTCAGTGCATATAAAATAAAGAACATAGATTGCATTGCACTAGAAATGCTTACCTGTTAACCATAAAGTAGTGATTATGGCTAAAATGATTGATCTGATCATGCTGTTGACATTCAGGCAAGACAACAGAAGAAATAAGTTCACAGTGCAATGGCTGCTTCTCTAAATTGTTTCCTCCACAGTCATAAATGTAACAACAACTATCAGATATCTTGAGGCTGAGGCTGAGACTGTTGTTCACCTGAAAAAGCAACACTAGATATTACATTTTAGGTGTTTGCTTATTGGTCCAAGTCAAAAGGTCCCACCCACAAGTGCCTGTATATTATAATCATTATATAGCTGTGGATCCTCCTTCAGTGCAAGTAAATTGATCTTCCTTCATCTTCTATATGCAAAGATTATATGTTCTGTATCTATAGAGCTGTAGAGTATGTGGAATGTTTATGATTAATGCAGACAGGAGTTCGGTGCTAACACGGCTGGTCTTCAGAAAAACATCAAACTTTATGATAAATTATAGGCAGCAGCTGTTTGCACTAAGTGTAAATAGTTATTATATGCTATTTATACTTAGTGCAAATAGTGGCCGATACAATTTGCACCTCAGTGTATTGTAGTGTATTATAAAATAGTATTCAATTATGGCAACATATTCAGTGTATTTGATTATATTTTGTAAAATCATAAATAGATGCTGCTTTATTATTGGGACATTATTTGTCCCTGTCCCTAAAGCCCCCAACTATTCCCATATTAAATATCCCTTAGGCGTTTTATTTCCATTTTTTTAATATTTTCTTAATTTTCAATTTTAAAATAAATGCCTCTCAGAGCTGATATGCATTGGGAATAGGGAGAATAATGAGTTTGGGAAAAAGGCGGATTTGAACTTGAGCCGGTCACATGACTCGCGTCAAAAGTTAACACCACCCACTTTATTCTCAACTCCACTGCTCCGGTTATCAGCAGGATTGTTTTGTAATTTTGTGTGCCGCAAAATTTTTCAGCCTCTGCCACTTGATAGACACTCCATAAATTATAATATTGAACAGTGATGAAAACGGATTAAAAATGACCAGCAATTGTATGCATTCTTTCTTTCTTTGTTTATTGGCTTTTTGCCTTCATTTGATAGGACAGTGTAGAAGTGCCAGGTATGAGAAGAAAGAAACAGAACTGCACTGGAATATGTCCAAAGGTTGGTCTTGAACCTCAGTCCTAATGAGAAAAACCGCTCATCGTATGTCGAGAGCATTGCACAAGTCTGTAATGAAAGCAATGCAATGTAATGTAATGGCTTCATTTCCATTAGTTCCCTCTATTTGTAAATGTTCTTATTACCAGTTTTGGCATGAAGATGCAAACAGGTGCAAAGTCAGGTTTTTGCCAGTGATTATAACGAATTGTACAGCTGTGCGCACTAGCTGCACAGAAATACACTGCGCTGTCTTCAGCAGATATGTTGGAGATGAGCAGGAATGCATCCTTTGTAGCATGTCCCATGATGTTAAATCTGAGTTTGAATTTTTCCTCTGGAGAAGCTGCTTCATATCTGCGCATTCCAATAAGTTCTAAAGAACCACCATTGCTTTTCTGCTGATACCAGTACAGGTATGGATAGCTGTTGTCACCGTGATGACAATAAAGCTTTGTCTGTTTCTCCCTCACAGTCTGTAGATGTTTGGGAGACTGCTGAATGACAGGAGAACAGACCACACAAACTACAAGAAAGAGAGCATATCAATGCATGTATGTTAAATAATTTAGACTGATTTGCATTGTAAATGCTTACCTGTTAACCAGAAAAGAGTGATTATGGGTAAAACGATTGCTCTGATCATGCTGATAACATTCAGACAAAGCAACAGAACTTTAAATTTACAATGCAATGCTTGCCTCTCTAAATATTTATTTCCTCTGCAGTCATAAGAGTGCAGCTATCATGTATCTAGAGGCTGAGACTGTTGTTCACCTCATTTAACTGGGCTGTCAACCCAGGTGCAGATGTGTCATGTGATTGGGGAGGGTTTTTTGAGCGCAGTCTCGTATAAACTTGAAGCACTGTGCAGCACTCACTGCACAGAAATACACACCGCTGTGCTCAGCTTTCACAGAGGACTCCAGCAGGTTCGCCTCTTTCTCTGCATCTCCTGTTATTTTGAAACCTTTTCTTTCAACCAAGGCTTGTTGGAAGGAAAGGAAGCCAAGGTGCTCGAGACTTTGCCCGTTTGTCTGATGGTACCAGAAGATTTTGTCATAGCTTTTGTCATTGTGACTGCAGGTGATGTTCATGGGCGCTCCAATGGCTAAGAAAAGGTCGATAGGTGTCTGTGTGACTTTTAAAGCTACAGACAGCCCTGTAAGGTCATTGGAGAGATAGTTAGACAGGTTAAACTACAGTGATGATATAGATAAGTATCCACTAGTAATATCACGTGCCTCACCAATGCAACACTGAAGCAGGAAACATTTGACATTTGGAAATCCACTCATGTTGAATTCTGGTTTAAATGAAAACTCATGAGTGAGAAAGTCAGGTTTAATGGATACATGGGTGGAGCCTAATTTATGCTGTTCACATATATGTGTTTTTACTTCTACTGCCCCCTGGTGGTGTGGAAATGAACTACTCACTGTCCAAACAATTCTTACTACATCTGCTGTGTTAATAAACAATGTATTTTATATTGAAATGAATTTATTTTGTCTGAAGAAAAGTCTAATTTAAAATTGTAATAGTTGTCTGAGAGGCAATATCTCATATACTATTAAGTTTTTGGAATTTCCTATTATTTTTCAAATAGTGGTTACATAAACAGGTGAACAAAACCTCACTTGCATATATTAATAAAAGGGTCAAGGTTATAGTGTAAATTAATATATATAAAAAAACTTTTTTGATAAACGGAAACAGGTTAGTTTGAACCATGTTGTTACATGTTTGAAGCAAGCTTGTGTTTTATATGTTGTAATTTTATTTTTAGTAATTAATATAATTTATTAATTATATTTATTGTTGGCCAAAACAATGGTTTGTATTTTCTCAAAAGAATAAAAAAAAAAAAAAAAGGATGAGCTTGCAGTGTTGGGTATACTTTACACACAAAAAAAAATAAAACAATTCCTAGCAACTAATTATGCCTTCAACAGTGTAAATAGATTACTAATTACTTTTTCTAAACAGTAATGCATTACTTGTTTCTAATTACTTTCTAAATCTCATATTAACCTTGATCAGTTGAACAATACAAGGAAAGACATAAAACTGCTCTTTTAATTCTTTCAAATAAATAATATACAATTGCATAAATTATTCTTAAATTGATCATAATATTTAAATGGAGAAGTTTACATTAAAAACATACATTTTAACATTAGACATTAAGTTTTGATGTTAAATTACACCCAACACTGAGAGGTTGTTACATATGATACATTTTTGGTGTAAATGTTTGATAGTTTAACATAAATGGACCTTGAGACCAAGAGTATGTGACTATGCTGAATTTGTCTTTCAAAAATGTATAGTGCGAAAGTGAGAAATTAACTGGAGTAAAAAAAAAAGTGTAACAACTAGGCCCAGTTGGCTGTAACCGTTTACATTTGACCTGTTAAAAATTACTTTTGTCACTCACAACATATATACACTCTCAAAAAAAAAAAGTACATAATTGTACCTTTAGCGGTACAATGGTACAAAGGTACAAATTTGTACCCTTGTGATTTGTACCTTAAGATACCAGTTTTGTACCTTTGGTTACAATTTTGTACCTTTATTTAACAGTACAAAAATTGACCCTTCAAAAAGGGTACAAAATTGGCTTTGACAGCGTACAATCGTTGACTATAATGAGATATATATATATTTTACACACATGCTGAATTAAAATCAGAATTTATTAAATCCTTTTCATTTTCACATTTTACAACATTTCATTTTAAACACATTTTTAAACATTCCATATGAGTCCATCTTGCCGGGTGTTAAAAATTAACACTGAAGCAGTGTTAAAGTTAATGAGATAATTGATTGATGATTGACAATTAGTGGTGACACCTAATGTTAATAAGCAGAATCACTGAAGAAACAACAAGAGAAAAAAAGAGAGACACAACAACTACAACTGACTTCCAGCCATTAAACATTATTACACTTATTATTAACCAGTTTGATTTTATTTCTGTCATTCATCAACAAAAGTTCTTACTGAGAATTAACAGATGTTTAGATGTTAATGTTTTAATGAAAGTTTAGTTTGAAGTCACCATGATGGTGAAAAGCATTTCCTTTAGTTGGGCTCTTGACTCTATTTATTAACATTAAATTGTCTCTGGCTGCTACAACTCTGTGTTTGTAGAGCACATTTGTAATAGTCAGAGAAACTATGATCTGGGCTGTGTTTTCAAAAAGTGCAGTGAGCCAAAGTTGATCAATTTAGGTTTACAATGCTTTGGGAAGCACAGTCATAATGGTTGTGTTTTCTCATTGTGAAATGGCCAGATTCATTGGTGACATCCAGTATTAACTGGTGATATAGATGTTACATTATTTCTTTATAGTAAATCTGTTACCGCTTGAGATCCAGCAGATCTTTTATAATCTACAGGGTTTTTTTTTTAAAACACACACAGACATCAAGAATCAGCATATGACCCTCAACAATGGTGACAATCAAACAAAGTGCTTCATGTTGCAGTGCATGATGGGAGCCACCAATCAAAACTCATCCATGGCTCCCATCATGCATTGCTGCATGAATAAATTATGCAGCTGAATTGTCCTGTAATTTTCGTAGATTGTTCATGTTTGCTTTTATTTTTCTGTTGTTTTGTTGTGACAGCAGCTTGTTTTGTGATGTTCAGAGTTGATCTGTTTGTCAGTATTTTGTATGTATTTATCGTCACCGTTCTTGAGAATCATATGCTGATTCTTGATGTCTGTGTGTGTTTAAACACTGATGTTTCAGTGTATAATGTATTATTCTTAAAAAAAAGAAAAAAAAGTCATACTATTGTTGGATCTCAAGCTGTAAAAATCATAGGACTACAATCATTAATACTAAAGCTACACATCAAGCACAAGGTCAGAGATTTAGACTCTAAACGACATCAGGCCATCACATGATTATTACATCATCATATTATACTGTGACCAGATCCTATTTTCTCTGACCATCACAAATGTGCTTCACAAAGTCAGAGCAGCCAAAGCAAAATTAATAAGAAAAGGTAAAGAGTCAAGAGCCCAACTAAAGCAAACGCTGACCTCTTTCATGGTGACTTGAAATGAAACTTTCCATAAAACATTAATTAAGATATTTTTTCTCTCTTTCCTTCAATGATTCTGCTTATTAACATCAGGTGTCACCATTAATTGTCAATCATCACTCAATCATCAATCAATTATCTCATTAACTTTAACACTGCTTCAGTGTTAATTTTTAACACCCGGCAAGATGGACTCATATGGAATGTTTAAAAATGTGTTTAAAATGAAATGTTTTAAAATGTGAAAATGAAAAGGATTTAATAAATTCTGATTTTAATTCAGCGTGTGTGTGTGTGTAAAATATATATATCTCATTATAGTCAATGATTGTACGCTTTCAAAGCCAATTTTGTACCCTTTTTGAAGGGTCAATTTTTGTACTGTTAAATAAAGGTACAAAATTGTCACCAAAGGTACAAAACTGGTCTCTTAAGGTACAAATCACAAGGGTACAAATTTGTACCTTTGAGGGTACAGCCCCAGTGACAAGCCATTGTACCCCTAAAGGTACAATTATGTACCTTATTTTCTGAGAGAGTACAAAATTGTCACCAAAGGTACAAAACTGGTCTTTTAAGGTACAAATCACAAGGGTACAAATTTGTACCTTTGTACCATTGTACCCCTAAAGGTACAATTATGTACTTTTTTTTCTGAGAATGTACCCTCTTAACATAAAGAAAGAGCGATGCTGTGATGTAATGTATAGGAGATTCATGATAACGTTTTTGTACAGAAGTGCAGGAAACCCACAGCACCGTGTTCTCTTGCAGCACAGTAATAGATTGCACTGTCATCTGAGGACAGGCTTTTCAGTATCAAATTGCTGTTGCTTGCACCATTCCCCAGTAGCTCAATTTTCTTCTCGAAAACTGTTTCTGAGTTGTTATTTGTTCTGTATAGATAACCCATGAGCTGCATTTCTCCATTAAAAGGCTGCTTGTACCAGAGGATGACATTTAAGCTTGAACTGGTGTGAGAACAGTGAAGACTCACTGATTCTGTGTTGGTTTTAGACAGTAGATCAGAAGGGGTTTGTGTGATAATAGAGTTCACTGAGAAGCCTGTAAAGAGAAAGAAAGAATTTGAATACTGTTAATGAACAATAAAACTGTAACAGTAACAGTATGTATCTGTATATAACAGTAGCTCTGTACTGTAAATCCTGATCCAGGATAAACAATTTTGAATACAATTCATTACCTTTAAAAAAGAGCAACAAGATAGCAGTGTTAATCATATGTCTAATCATGTTGCACCTAAAGACAAATGATGAGATAGGACAAACCACCCAATTCTTAAACCTTTTTTCTTTTTTTTCATGTCAGAAAGGAAGCTACATCATAACTTTATCAGTGAGAAAACAGTTTCTGCCCTCTGGTGTGCAAAAAGGGTTTTTGGTTGCACTTTATTTTAAGGTGTCCTTGTTATAGTGTAACTATACATTTAAGTACTTAGTAATAATAATTAACAACATGTACTTATTATTAATTTAGGGTTAAGGTTTGGTTTAGGGTTAGTCGCATGTCATTATGCATAATTTACTGTTACTAGCAAGTACATGTAACAAAGACACTAAAATAAAGTTACAATTTTTTCTCTCTATTAGTCTATTTTCTAATAATAAAATAAACCAGTTGAAAAGGAAAGTTTATCACTTTAAATGTTGGCTTGACAGATCTTGCCTAGACATTTTCAATTGGAAAAGGCCATATACCTTATGTAATTTGAATACATAAAACAGAGATACATACACTATATTGCCAAAAGTTTTGGGACGCCTGCCTTTCCATGCACATGAACTTTAATGACATCCCATTCTTAATCCATAGGGTTTAATATGGAGTTGGCCCACCCTTTGCAGCTATAACAGCTTCAACTCTTCTGGGAAGGGTTTCCACAAGGTTTGGCGAGAAGGCCTGGCTCGCAGTCTCCGCTCTAATTCATTCCAAAGGTTGTTCTATCGGGTTGAGGTCAGGACTCTATGCAGACAAGTCAAGTTCCGCCACACCAAACCACATCAAACTTTACACTTGGCACAATGCAGTCAGGCAAGTACCGTTCTCCTGGCAACCGCCAAACACAGACCCGTCCATCGGATTGCCAGACAGAGAAGCGTGATTCGTCACTCCAGAGAACACATCTCCACTGCTCTAAAGTCCAGTGGCGGCGTGCTTTACACCACTGCATCCGACGCTTTGCATTGCACTTGGTGATGTAAGGCTTGCATGCAGCTGCTCGGCCATGGAAACCCATTCCATGAAGCTCTCTACGCACTGTTCTTGAGCTAATCTGATGGCCACATGAAGTTTGGAGGTCTGTAGCTATTGACTCTGCAGAAAGTTGGCGACTTCTGCACACTGTCCAACTCAGCATGCGCTGACCCCGCTCTGTGAATTTTACGTTGCCTACCACTTTGTGGCTGAGTTGCTGTTGTTCCCAATTGCTTCCACTTTGTTATGATACCACTAACAGTTCACCATGGAACATTTAGTAGTGAGGAAATTTCTCGAATGGACTTATTGCACAGGTGGCAACCTATCACGGTACCACACTTGAATTTACTAAGCTCCTGAGAGTGACCCATTCTTTCACAAATGTTTGTAGAAGCAGTCTGCATGCCTAGGTGGCCAATTTTATACACCTGTGGCCATGGAAGTGATTGGAACACCTGAATTCAATGATTTGGAGGGGTGTCCTACTTTTGGCAATATAGTGTAGATATTTCATACATATTAGATATTTGAAGTTTGAAGGCTATTTAAGCCTAGCTAGGTGGTTGCTGGTGTGTTCTGAGTGGTTACTAGGAAGTTGCTAAGGTATTTTAGGTGGTTACTAGGGCATTGCCTAGCTGTTGCTAAGGGGTTCTGATGGTTGCTTATTGTGGTTGCTAATGTGTTCTGGTAATTAGTCATTTAATAATGCATTGAGAATATGTTGCTTTTATGTTGATTCTGAGCTAGGAGAAATAAACTGTTAAACACAACGTTCCTACCAAAATTAAAAGATGTATTATAACATGTACCAAATCATGTGACAGCTGTACAGAACTGCTCTCTGTTGTGTGATTATTAAAGGTGGGTTTTTGTTTATTGGAAAGGCAGGAAACACCACTGTGGTAATAAGCTGCACAGTAGTATACGGCACTGTCTTCAGATTTTCTCAGCTGGATAAGATGAAGTGTGGAGTGTGTTTCACCATGACCGCTCACATTAAAATGCTTCTCAAATGGTTGCTCGACAGTTCTTTGGGCATAGTTCATATAACCAATGAGTTTCAGCTCAGTGTCTGACTGTGAACGCTGGTACCACAGTAAAGTGTCATAGTTAGTTATTTGATGGCTGCAGGTAATTTCAGCCGGTCCTTCAGGACTCCAAAATACTGAAGGAGGAGTTTGATCAACCTTATTAGAAAACACAATACCTGTGGAGACAAGATGACAAATGATATGCTTGCCTTTCAGCTTGAAACTAATTGTGTAAAATTAGCAAATATATTTAAAGATACAGTAGGATATTAATGTAACTAGGAACAAACATCTTATAGCATTACCTATGAAACAAATCAGGGTGGTTGAAGAAATAAGATATCCTGTCATGTTGAGCTTGTTGTGAGTGTGTATATCAAAGATCAACTATGAGTGAATATAAAAGGAAGGAGGAGATTCAGAATGACATTTTAAAGTGGATTAATTCACACTGCAGTGGGTGATGGGTAATGCTGCACCTCCCACAAACAAAGTCTATTGAAGGATTGTGTCTATAAAGAGCAGTGAACATGAATTAAATTGGTGCTCCTTATTAGTATATTTAAAATTTGCTCCAAATATTTAAAAATAAAATGTAATAAAATATTTTGATATGTATTATATTATTATATACATTCTGTATATAATAATATAACAAACTGCACAATGTAGTATAATTAAGTGATATTTCACCTCTGAATTTTAGACTCTCTACGTTTGCACAAAAACAATTTACTAAAAACTGAAAAGTTTTTCCTTTGTGTTTTTCACGTACAGATGACAATGTTGTCAAAATGATCCACGTTCACATGGATCCGTGAAAACGACTCAAAATGCTGCATTCTGCTGCCAGGCCAGTATTTGGTGATGTCACTTTGTAAGAAAACACTACGCGCCTATAAAATGTTTAAACAACATTCCTATCAAAAAGGAAGAAAGAATTATATCATGTACCAAGTCATGTGACAGCTGTACAGAACTGCTCTCTGTTGTGTGATTATTAAAGGTGGGTTTTTGTTTAATGGAAAGGCAGGAAACACCACTGTGGTAATAAGCTGCACAGTAGTATACGGCACTGTCTTCAGATTTTCTCAGCTGGATAAGATGAAGTGTGGAGTGTGTTTTACCATGACCGCTCACATTAAAATGCTTCTCAAACGGTTGCTCAACAGTTCTTTGGGCATAGTACATAAAACCAATGAGTTTCAGCTCAGTGTCTGTCTGTGAACGCTGGTACCACAGTAAAGTGTCATAGTTAGTTATTTGATGGCTGCAGGTAATTTCAGCCGGTCCTTCAGGACTCCAAAAAACTGAAGGAGGAGTTTGATCAACCTTATTAGAAAACACAATACCTGTGGAGACAAGATGACAAATGCTACATTTGCCTTTCAGCTTGAAACTAATTGTGTAAAATTAGCAAATATATTTAAAGATACAGTAGGATATTAATGTAACTAGGAACAAACATCTTATAGCATTACCTATGAAACAAATCACAGTGGTTGATGAAACAAGATATCCTGTCATGTTGAGCTTGTTGTGAGGGTGCATATCAAAGATCAACTATAAGTGAATATAAAAGGAAGGAGGAGATTCAGAATGACATTTTAAAGTGGATTAATTCACACTGCAGTGGGTGATGGGTAATGCTGCACCTCCCACAAACAAAGTCTATTGAAGGATTGTGTCTATAAAGAGTAGTGAACATGAATTAAATTGGTGCTCCTTATTTGCTCCAAATATTTAAAAATAAAATGTAATAAAATATTATTATATACATTCTGTATATAATAATATAATAAACTGCACAATGTAGTATAATTAAGTGATATTTCACCACTGAATTTCAGCCTCTGTACGTTTGCACAAAATGTACTAAAAACGGAAAAGGTTTTCCTTTGTATTTTTCGCATACACATAATATCAAAGTCCCTTTCAAGGAAAGTCTGTTCACTCAGCAGCTATATTTGCAACACCTCCGGTAGGACTGCACGATTATTACAAAAATCATAATTGTAGATTATTCCCTTGAAATTGTAATTGCGATTATTAATTATGATTATCACAGTTTACATTGAATGATCTATTGAATAGCTTTATACCATTGTTTGAAGCAACTTCAACTTCATCTGAAAACACAATTTTGTATTGTTTTTCTATAGCATTAAACCTTAAATGTCAACTATATATTGGTTTGGTTTCTTCTTCAAATAATAATAAAAAAAAAGTTAACATCTGTATGGTATATTATCAGGGGCTTTTGCCACCACCAGTGTGGTTCCCCCGAGAACAAATGTTCCCCTAGGGCCTGAAGTGACGTAAACTGCGCTTGTTGTTGTTACTTTTAATTTGACAGCGCGGCGGACTTTTATTTTGATGGTGCTGAGAACAGTTCAGACAGATCCTGAGCACACAGTGCTTGCATTCTCCTTCTTCATTAGTTTATGATCTGTTTAACTGTCCTGTCTAATACATTATTAGAAAGAACTGTTATACAAGGAAAGTAAACAGTATATGAAACAGTATTAGCTTTTGCCGTGCCCCTGTGGTTGATGCCTAATGTCGCTAGCTTAGCAGAAATAAATAATCATGTTTCGCTCGGTCTGCTCAAAGTTGCCCTGGATTTTCTCCTTAGTGTACGGTTCAGAGGTCCATCTATCACTGTTCTCCATGTTTGTAGAGTTAGTTTGTGCAGTAAATATATAGGCTCTGTAGATGGTTTTTTAAAAATGGCAGGTGCTGGTGTTTCGCATGCGTTCAACATATCAGCGTACACCTACGTCACTGGTAGCTCCTTTTATGCTGGGTTAGACCTTTTACATTTTGAAGTAGTCATGATTCGCCTCTCACAACGTGACATGTTCATAGCACACCTCATGCAGAATAATGTAAGTGGATATTTTTCCTTGTAATCTCGCCTTTGAACAGTTACGAAATTGTGGCATCCGTAATCATAATCGCGATTAGAAATTCGATTAATTGTGCAGCCCTAACCTCCGGGCAGCTATTTCGGGCATCCAAGGCCAAGTCCTATCTGTCTGAATGGGGGAATCCTGAAATCTCAAAAACTAATTGCCAAACTCACAATTAAACAACATTTCAAATCAGCAACAAATTCTGACACGAACTGTCCCATAAATGTTGTTTCTTATGCTCAAAAAGCTTATTTTTCAGGCTTGACCAGCCAATGCACATATGCAGTCCTAAGCACGAGTCTCAGGTTTGTATTGGAACCAGAGCTTCTAACGGCAGCTGCAGTGACCCAATGACTTTACTAATCAGCGATTTGGCTCATTTACTCATTACTTCTGCCAAATTGCACATCTTTACCATCTTTTTATATCTATAGTCTTTGGTAATGTGCATGTGCATGACATCCTTGCTTTCACAAATTCATGTTTTTTGCAGTTTACACAGAGGCGATTACGGTATTGTTTTCAAAAACTTGCATGTTTTCAAAAGTTTGTGTTTTCAGGCCCCCAAAATGTTGTCATGTAAATGAATGGCCAAAACGCATACGTTTTTCTGTTTTTAGCTGAAAACAATGTCATGTAAATGGCCCCTCAGTTTGAAGTGCATATGAGGCTGCAACTTGCTTGAGAATTGTGATGTTAATATTGTAATATTAATAAATATATTAAAATAAAAAAATATTTAATATTTTTTAAATGTTTCCTGATATTTAAATGACATTATGAGGCAGCCAAGCACTTTTATTTTGAATAATTTGTACAATAAGTGGGACTTTATTTCAGTTTTCCACTTTAGACATTTTACTACTTGTAAGTAACATGTCAACTAACTCTTATTATGGAATTAGTAGACTGTCTGCTTAATATCTACTAACACTTCATTCTGATGCTCCCCAATAGACATTCTACTGACTATAAGTGACTTTGCTACTGCATGTCAACTTACTCTACTAACCCAAGGCCTAACAACTAACCCTAACCTAACAGTCTTCTTATACTGTAATGAAGGTTAGTTGACATGTAGTTGCAAAGTTTCTTACAGTTAGTAGAATATCTTAAATGAACCATTGAAATAAAGTGTAACCCATGTTTAAAATTATTTTAAAAAAATAAACTTTTGTTTCAATAATAAATTGTTTAATTTTTATATTGTTTTTTTAATAGGAATATTCTGCAGGGCTTTTAACAATATGGAGAAAGGTGGGAATAATTCAAGATGGAGCCCATTACAATTCCAGTAGGACTGAAGAAGAATCCAGTATAATCCCGCAAATTATGAACTGATGAAGTAGTAATCAGCATACTCAAGATACCTATATGAATTAGACTCCTATAAAAAGATTCTTTCATCAATACCTAAGGCATACGTGTTAAAAAATAAATAAATAACGCTGACATCCCCATCTTATTTTTTAGAATAACATGTTCTAATCTACTTCTCAAAAAATGAACCACCTGCTCTGACACAATAAGCACGATCATATGTTGTCAGACATATAGTGATCAGCAAAGGAATGTGAGCCAGAGCTGGTCTGTGCAGGTGTTCTAAAATAAGAGGAAGGTAATTGTAAAGAGGGCTGAACTGTTGCAGCACTGTGTAATACTGGCAGCACAGTAATACATTGCTGTGACGTCGGCTTGTTTGTTACATTGTATATGAAGCGAAGCATTATTTTCCCCATCACCTGAGACATTAAAGTGATCTGTATATGGATCCTCAATCTTTGGTGTTTTATAGTACATATAAGCTAAAAGTTTCAGTTCCGTGTCCCCAACAGAGCGCTGATACCATAATATGGTGTCGTAGCTCTTGATGGAATGGCTGCATTTCAGTTCAACCATTCGGTGACTCTCAGGATGACACAACACTGCAGCTGGAGACTGATCGACGTCTTTACACACAGCGGGGGCTGTAAAAGAAGAACTTGTTTGTTACAGAAAAGTTTTCAATTGAATATAATTGTAAAATTGAAATCTGAAATTAAAAAGGGGCATATAAAAAATATGGCACCTGTTAGCAAAAGCACGGTCACAATTTGGATGGAGAGGCAAGACATCATGTTGAGTTCTCAAATGTGGGCTGAGCTGCATTGAGCCAATTTCTTGTAGACAGGAAATGACATCACAAACTACCACAATGATCACACTGATGGCTGCCATTTTTGAGTTTTTTTTTTTCTTTTTGTTCACACTTTATATTAGGTCTCGCTAAGTACAATGAAACTTGCATAAAAATTGCATAAAAACTTGCTTTTGAGGTGGGATACCAGTGTAAATATAGATGTAACTACTAAAATTAATTACAATGTAATTACATACAGGTATTTATTTATGCACACAAGTGCATTGTATCAAATGATTAATTTAAATGTGTTAGTACACTTCATGTTTTCTCTGCGCACCATTTTAGCTTTTTGTTTTCAATTATCTTTTCTAAAACTTGCAAATGTGGTTTCATGCAGGTGTACCATGATATACTGAAGATAAGAGAAAAGTTTTTGTCATGGAAGAAAGCACTTTTGTGGCATTGTGCATAAGAAGCTGCACAGAAATACTCTGCACTGTCCTGATCTGGTCTTGCTTGGAGAATCTTTAAAGTAACTTCCTCTTCTCCATTTCCAGTTAAATTGAAATGATTCTTATACGATTCCTCAAATTCTTTTATGTTCCTATATCGTGCATAACCGATGAGTTTCAGGCTAGAATCTCCATATGACCTCTGATACCACAATATTGTGTCATAGCTAGTAATTTTATGTCTGCAGGTCAGCTCTACAGACTTCTTGGGTTCACACAGCACATCTGAAGGGGACTGATGCACCTTCTCACAAATTAGACAACCTGAGAATCCAATAAAATTCTGTTAGGTACAAAAATCCTCATGCATTTTGATGTCTTTGTAGCCTTCATATAATATTTTGCAAGTGTACTTATAGTTAAAATCAAGATACCTGTAAACCAGCTCAGGAAGAAGATTATTTTAAATACAAATCTAATCATGTTGGATGATGCTGATGCCATGGAACACTAACGAGGTCTTCAGTAAACCAGCAGAACTAGACACAGGAAGTGATGTCATGTTAAAATGGGCAGGGCAATAGTTCTTAATAATTATTCAATAAAAAGTTCTAAGGCATGAAACAAATTAAGCAGCTTTAAAGTGTTAGTTCACCCAAAAATGAAAGTTATGTCATATATTACTCACCCTCATGTTGTTCTACACCCGTAAGAGCTTTGTTCATCTTCGGAACACAAATTAAGATATTTTTGATAAAATCCGATGGCTCAGTGAGGCCTCTATTGCCAGCAAGATCATTTCCTTTTTCAATGCCCCGAAAGGTACTAAAAACATATTTAAAATGGTTAATGTGACTAGAGTGGTTCAACCTTAATATTATAAAGCAACGAGAATTCTTTTTGTGCGGCAAAAAAAAAAAGCGACTTTATTCAACAATATGATGGGTGATTTCAAAACACTGCTTCATGAAACTTACAGATCTTTTGTTTCGAATCGGTGGTTCGGAGCGCATATCAAACTGCCAAAGTCACGTGAACTATCAAAATTTCGAAACACTTATGACATAACCAAGCCTCGTTTACACTTCTAATGACCAGTGTTTTGTTTTGCTCTGTCCTCTGTGCTTCCGGATTCGTCATTGCGTCAGGTCAAAGGTTGCTTTGACCTGATGCAAAGGAGCAAGGATATTTTTAAATATATCTCCGATTGTGTTTTTCTGAAAGAAGATAGTCATATACACTAAGGATGGTTTGAAGGTGAGTAAATCATGGGGTAATTTTCATTTTTGGGTGAAGCAACCCTTTAAAGAAGCTTCACAGTAATAAACGGGAAAACAAGTGTTCATTTTGCAAAAGGTATCAGTTGCATCAGTACAAGTCTCTGTTGGTGCTGGGTGAATTTGCCATAAGGAACCCTTCTGTTGTATTCTGTTGACCTGTTTGCTTTCTAAATTGATTGATTTAAATGGGGATGTCAGGTACCGCTCATGGAAACCAGCTCAAGTGCTTGAAATGTTAGTGAAAGATGCACAAAAGATAATAGGCTTTTTGTAGGGGTTATGGGGGACCTACAGCACTGTGCACTTGCTGCACAGAAATACACTGCACTTTCATTCGGCATGAGCTTTGAGATTGTCAGGTTCACAGAACTCTTGCCATCTCCATTCAGATCATATCTTTTACTTGCTGCATTCTCAAGGTTGGGGGTCGAATGAAAGGAATATCCAATAATGTGCATATTTTGCCCACGCTGGTAGTACCACAGTATGGTGTTGTAGGAAGAGATACTGTGGGAACAGGAGAGAGTGCAGGACTCTCCAGAACTCACAATGATTTCAGCAGGATTTTGATCAACATTGCTGAACAAATAACCTGCTACAAAGATGAAAATAAAATGCAATATTACTGCATTGTCCATTGTACATCTGTAACCAAATAATGTTACAAGAGTACACAGGAAGTTGTGTCCAAAAATAAAACACATATAAATTCACTTACCAAAATGCCAACAGAGCAAATATAAGAATAGAACTGGATTTCTGATCATTATCAAGTTCTTACAGGGTTCTTAGAACATAGGCTACTTATAAGTTACCAAAACAGCATGAAAACTTATAGAGAAAAAAACATAAGCCTACAAGTTATCAAAACAGCATGGCGTTTTTTATCCGTCTAACTCCGTTTGTTGCAAAATTCATCTGAATTTCATCAACTTCCTCTTTCACAGGTCAGATGTTCCTCCTTCACCCTCTTGAGTGAATGTGTTGCAAAACAGCGCCACCTATTGAAACGATGGGATAACATTGTGTTCATCAAGCCAAGTCTTTGAATGATTGTTCAGTGTTTTATTTGCAGGATTATAGAGTTTGTGTAGTTATGACATGCTTTTGTATTTTTTACAAGATTTATTCTTCACTGTGAATGACTTGACGTCAAAAGCAAAGCTTACAGAAACTGAATTGTTTTCTATAAAAACAGGCAGTCTGAAATGAATACCACAGGAGCAGGTGTGGACTGAGACACAGTACTCTTTTTTTCATCACAGAATCAAAAAATATGTTTTTGTAATGAACAGCAGGGATCTAAAACACTGTGTAATATGCAGCACAAAAATACACTGCACTGTCATCAGATGAGACACTTTTAATGGTCAAAGATCCATTGCTATTTCCATTCCCAGACATTTCTATTTTGTTTGTGAAATCCGTTTCCATGTTTGGTGTTGTTAAGTATAAGTATCCCATGAATGTGAATCCTTGGTCCTGGTTTTGTCTGTACCAGTTGATTTGATTGTAACTGGGCACGCTGTGTAAACACTGGAATCTTGCAGATTCCCCTTGTCTCACAATCACATCAGGTGGAGACTGGTCAACTTTGTTACAATAAGAAAATCCTGCAAAAAAAAAAAAGTCAGATAAAAGAAAGAAAACAAAGTATGTTAATATTATGTATTTTACTACATGGATCTAGTTTACAATACAACCTTACCAGAGAGATTAATTAGCGTAACAGTAATTAAGCTAAAAACTCTCATATTGATATTTAGTTGTGGAGAGATCAATCTAAACAGTCATGAGTGATTGTTACTCTGACACTAGTCTCGCATAGTCAGACCTTCACACTGACGGCAGAAGGTCTAGACTCCATAGCAGCATTTATTCGTCAAGGACCGCCCAAGAGGCCGTCTGACTGACATGTAAAGCAACCAATCGCAGTTTGTTTAGTTCAGTGTCATGTTTAGTGGCATAAAAATGTAAAGTCAATGTCCAAACAATAATAGACCAGCCTGTAAAACTCTTGGACGTCTTTTAAAAGAGTCTATGCGTAAACTTAACATACTTGAAAAATTCAGCATTTAGTTGATACCAATAAGCGATCGTTGTCACAGTGTTAAAATGATGGCTTTCTTCTTCCCTGATGGGGTTTGGTGCCACAGCGGCTTTGTTTCCATGCGGACTGGACAAGAACGTGACACACACGTCTCCCGGAAATCATGTACAATTCAACCAATCAGATGACATGTTTCCACTTTTGTGTGCCTTATGCATCAGGCGTGAAGCCCATGTCCATGGGCATGGCGTCTGAGGCTGAGACTACACTGACACTGTTAAAGTGCATGGCTGCATCTGAAATCACATACTCTCTTGAGTAGGTAATTTTGAATATGTAATTATTTTGCACCTGCTAAAAAAAAGAATGTTCTGTATAGTATGAATTTAATCCGGACATACCTACATTCACCATGTTGTCATTATCATGTGATCTACCAGCTTCAGTTGTGTCACTTCACTGCCATCCACAAATCCTCTCCCGTGACCTTGTGGGATAGTGAAGTGTCCATTGTATGCATACTTAAGTATCTCACAGGA
>RJVU01064075.1:560872-577073 GCA_003731715.1 Anabarilius grahami
ACACTGTAAAAAATGATGTGTTGGATTTACTTAAAATACATATGCACCATTTTTGCATCACACTTTTTAAGTAAATCCAACTTGAAGCAAATTTATGTAAAACTAACAAGAAATCCTTTGTTATAGGTACTTAAATATATTTGTTTACTCAACATTCTTTACTTAAAAACACAAGTTGAATTTACCAAGTAATAGCAAGTTGTGTTAACTTAACATTTAAGCTAATTTACATTAAAAAAAGAAAGTTAATTGAGTTGAACAAACTTAAAATTGTAATTAATTTTAGACCTTGAGCTATTGAATAAAACTTACTGTACTGCTCTAGAACATTCAATGTCTTAAAATAAGTACAAAACATACAATAAACACAAAACAGCATTTTACTTCATTTTTGGACAGCATTTTAACAAAAGGGTTTCACACAATTAATACAATTAGTAAAATCAGTACAAAAATAAAGCATTTTAGATTATCTGACAGAGACTCCAATATTACTCTGGAAACAGCAACTTAAATAGTCTAAAACCAAAAATCATAACTGTAGTACTTCTGAAAAAAGTGACAATTTCACCAAAAGAAAGTTCCAGTCTTTAAAGGATCGTCCATGAAGCCACCTTCGTGATAATCCTCAGTGTGTGTGCTGTTCCAGTTCCTTTAGGTCACCATGGCTATCCTAAAGAAAAGCATAGCAAAACGTGCATAGGATAATACAAATATGCGGAAAATTAGGGGGAAAAAAAGTGTATAACAGTTACTGGGCTTATGTCTATCTTAGTTCATGAAGCTCTCTCCTAACAAGCTGATGATCTGAATCAGGGGTGTTAAATAAGGGAGACCACTGCATATACCACTGCCATATGTATTGCGTTCAATGTATTCCAGACATTCACCTGGTATTGCTTGATGAGATTATCAGCATTGTCAGAGATGTACACCATTAAACACTGAATCAACTTCTCTGTGTATTTCCGCAGACAGCATTGGACTGAAAAGTACATGAAACATAAAAGTTGATTTTTGGTTCTTACACAAGCTTTAATACTGTATCTTAACTGACTGAGAAAAATATGATGCCTTTAAAAGCAGACAAATCACCCAAAATGCAGAAAATATGCCAGGTTCACCTTTTATTTTGGCAAAGCCAATTTGTCAAAAACAATTAATAGTCAAGTGTGAAATTAACAAAAATTGTGTGCCTCCAAAAACAGGATGCACCATATCCTTCTATTGTTGCACCACAACTGTTTGCACTGGAAAGATAGAGAAAAACAAAATTATTAAACAACATAAAAAATAATTAGGCTAGCTTTTTCAATTTTTATTATGTATTATTTTTGGAGCTGTGTGTAAACTCAATGCATTAATGCCTATGCATTAGTGCAAACTAGATACCTTTACCTTAAGCAGTCTTTGTGAATACAAACACTGCATAAGCAAACAATAAGTTTGATGGAAGCACGTACATTTCTAAATATATATATATATATGTATATATATTCGCGTGCAAACCGGTTTCCTGATTCACGTGCAAATCTCGATATAGAAATAGTTGCAAAGTATTCATAAGTAACATGTTTCTGATTGTTGAATAATTCATATCAATTAAAAATACAAGTTTAACAAATCCCCATTGACTACAAATGCAATAAACGAGTGGACATTAAACGAAACACTTATATTTTATTTCGTTAATATAAAGCGAAGCTTTAGCTTACCTCCTTTCACCATCGTCACATTGCGCTTCTGAAAACGTTGCGTTGTGCTTCCAGTTTACGAATACACCCCACTAACACAATAAATGAGTGTTAATGTTAAAAAAGTCAAAATCTAATATTTTACTTTGTTAATATAAAGCTAAGCTTTGGCTTACCTCTTATCTCCATCTTCACAACATCGAACTTCAGAAAATGTTGTGTTGCGCTTCCGGTTTAGGAATACACCCCAGAACACAATAAACAAGTGTTTATGAATGTTTTAATAGTCAAACTCTAATATTTTATTTAGTTTTCTTTAAAGACAGCTTACCTGACAGAGTACTCGCTGTCTTCACCACATCACGCTTCAAAATGGCTCCAGCTTCGCTCATTGGCTGGATAGAATATTTGCATATCACGTGCCTCACAAATACGTAAAATTTTATGTTAGGTTTACTTAAAGGGCACCTATTATGCAAAATTCACTTTTACATGGTGTTTGAAATGTGTGTTGGCAGTGTGTGAGCAAAACCACCCTAGAATGAGAAAAATCCACCCAGTGGTTTTTTTACAATCTCAATAATTCATAAGCACTGTCTCAGAACGCCCTGTTCTAAGATTGCTCTCACTGTGACGTAGAATTGCGCTAAGCCCCACCCACGTGGTTTGATTGACAATCTGGTTTTGGCGTAATCATTAACACTCACTGTTGTACTCCACGAAGTCGCAGGGGACCATAGTCAGCCCTGTAAATGTTAAAAGCGTTTTGTAACGAAAACACATTTAAACAAACTGGATCCATTCCGGGATGGTCTACCATACATGATGGAGTGACTTGAAGTTGTTTCATCCGTTTTGTAACCTTTGATACAACAAATAGCGTCAGACAGTTTTATGTCACGTATTATTTTTTGCAACAATTACAAATGTAAATAAATTAATACCTGTTCTATCTCCCTGCAGCATATATTTTCTGGTTCTGTAGCCATCTTCTCACATTTGCCACATAAGCACCTGTACGACAAGTAATGTCAACATGACGCAACCGTTCCCTCGCATAAATATAATTTTGTTTGTACTTAGCAAACGTTATCACAGTATTTGTGTTTGTAGTTTCAAAAAATTGCGCGAACGTTATCACAGTGTGTGTGTGTTGCACATCCATAATTGCAAAGGGGACGCGATTAAAACTCTATAAGTACATAAATGTATCAAATAACCATTCAGAGACGTCCTGCTCCATTCTCAATTGTGTTTCTTCTGCCGCAGTCTCTTCATCATCTGGGTCTGATTGCGGTTCAAACATGTACGGCTGAATGCCATACAAAACAGCGGGCCTCTCACTCTCAGCCATTCTGCTTCTACCGACTGTTTATTGCCATAGGTATGCAAGTTACGCCCTCATCCAAAGGCAGGGCGGGGATATGCAGCTCATTTATATTTAAGGTGGTACACACCAAAACAGCTCTTTTTAAAACAGGCCCCAAAAATGACATTTTCAAATGGTTATAATAAATTAACTGTGGGGTATTTTGTGCTGAAACTTCACAAATACATTCTGGGGACACCCAAGACAAATATTACATCTTGTAAAAAGGGGCATAATAGGTGCCCTTTAATTTTAACCAAGTTTTAATGCTAGTTGATGTTACTTACGTTTTTTCATTTACTTTACGCATACACTTATATTCACCTTTAATTTACATTTTTGTGTTGCATACACTAGAAAAATTTAAGTAGAGCTTGAAATGTTATGAATATTAAAATTTTTGAGTTTATTCCGTTTATCTTGATAAGTAATAGATGTTGAGCCAACGAATCACTTTTTACAGTGTACTTTTGAAAAATTCAGCATTTAGTTGATACCAATAAGCCCTCATTGTCACAGTTGTAAAATTATGGCTTTCTTCTTCCCTGAGTGGGTTTGGCGCAACAACGGCTTTGTTTCCATGCAGACTGGACAAGAACATGACACACACATCTCCCGGAAATCATGTAGAATTCAACCAATCAGATGACGACTTCGAAAGTCCTTAGGTGTTTCCAGCACTCAAAAAAATGAACTTTCACTGTTGTTAGTTTCACTCAAACCACCCTTGTTCACATTACTTAAAAAACTACATGAACATAATTTAACTGCGTTGTTTTTACTAAAAATTAGTATTGTCAGCTTTACTTAATAAGTGTTTGTTTAGTCAACGTAACATTGCTGAGTGAAACACACAAATTAAAGTTGACATCTGTAGAGATCCATAGTTCCCAGCATGCTTTGCAAGGGAGTGCATTAAGAGAGTAAATTAACGGATTAAAGTGTTATTTAATGTGTTTTTCAGTAAAGGGAAAGATGTTGTTAGTTTGATAGTGTTTAATGTTAAGTTATGTTGGATATTTAGAGTAGTTTCTGTAATGTTTTTGAATTTTGAGATTACCATTATGCAGAAGAGTGTTGCCTGTGTTTAGGCTGTGAGCACTCATATACATGTTTATAAGATGAAATTCCTGCTCTCAATTCAGTTGAGTTTGTTCAATGAGATATTTTTTGAGTGAATTTTGTAGAGAAAATAGATCACTTAATAAGGTAAATTAATTCAATAAATGTCTTCACCTTACGTAATAAACATAACATTATTAAGTAAACTGCATATATAAATATTATGTAACAGTGACATTCAAATGATTTGTATTTACTCAAATACATTTTGTCAGCTTTACTTAAATTTCTTTTGTTCATATAAATTGTTATGTGTACAGATTACTCAATATATTTGCGTGGAACCACTTGACACTTCTTTTTTATGTAAATCCAACAATTCATTTTTTTGAGTGAGTTTTGTGTGCCTTATGCATCAGGCGTTCAGCCAATGTCCATGGGCGTGACGTCCGAGGCTACACTGACACTGTTAAAATGCATGACTGTGTCTGAAATCGCATACTCTCTTGAATAGGTAATTATTTTGAATAAGTAATTACTTTGTGCCTGCTAAAAAAAAAAAAGAATGTTCTGTATAGTATGAATTTAATCCGGACGTACTACATTCACCATGTTGTCATTATCATGTGACCTACCAGCTTCAGTTGCGTCACTTCACTGCCATCCACAAATCCTCTCCTGTGGCCTCATAGTATAGTGAAGTGCCCATCGTATACACATTTAAGAATCTTGCAGGAAGTAGTAGGTCATCCAGGGAATTTTTTTTTTTTTTTTTTTTGATGCAGCCTGTGAAATGTATATAAATCGTTTTCACACAATAAATATTGAAATAGTTTGTGTCTTTCCCTCTAAATGTTTATATAGTTTTAAAAATGTAAATTGCTATTTTTCAAATGAACTTTCATATTGTAGTACTGAAAATTTGTGAGGGTAGAACAAAAATGTTTTAATGTGACCTTCATAAAAAAAAACTTAAAAAAAAGACATTTGATAGGTTTTATTCTTCACCCCCCTGAAATGTACTATAAAATTGTCAATGGTTTAACAGAAGACCCTACTACAGTTTTGGTTTGTGGTAATAACAGATGGTTTTTGTAGGAAGATTAATTGATCTGTAACACTGTGCTTCACTAGCAGCACAGTAATACATAACAGAAGTCCCAGATACATTCAGCTTAAAATCAAGAGTAGACTCTTTTGCACCATCTCCTGCGATCTTGAACTGTTTTTCTGCGTATTGACTTTCAGTGGTTGGATTCGTGTAACGCACATATCCGATGAGATTTAGAGCTGTATCACCCTTCAGCTGCTCATACCATAATATCATGTAATAGTTCGGTATTGTGTGAGAGCAGGTGAGTGTAACAGGTTCATGAGTTTTAACCAGCAGGTCTTTCTGCGTTTGATTAACTTTGTCACTCAGTGATTCCCCTGTTTGAAAGAAAAGTAAAAGCACATTAAAAATGATGTGGATGTTTAGAGCCATATGAAAATACATAAAGGAATGATTCAGTACCTGAGATCAAGAATGGCAGTGCTGTGAAATAAATGAAACATACTGTAAATGTCATAGTTAATTCTCTCTCTCTCTTTGAGTGATATAGAGTGACAGAGTGAATAAAATACCTAAAACACTCTCTTAGTGCTCTCTGTGAAACATAAAGCCTGTCCCACTTCCTTTGACATGTCTTTATATCAGGTTAAAAAGAGACTCCCACTGGTCTTGATAGTAATTGCACCAATACATATGGCCATATTACTGTAAACATTTATCTTTTATTGAAGTTTATTTAAGTATTGAAAATGTTTGCTTTTATTGCACAGAAATGTAATGTCTATTATGTGTTTTGTTATTGTAATACAGTGAGATCACTCCATGCTTGATAAAAGTTAGTACTCAGTAAACCAGGTTTCAGACAATATTTGAATATATTATTACAAAAGGTCTGACAGAACCCTCTCAGTGCACACAATAGTTGATTGTTGTTTTCATAAACAGAGTCTGAAATGAAAACCAAAGAAGCAGGTGTGAATGTGGATATTAAACTTTTTTCAACCTTTATCTGTTAACCACAAGATTCAAAGAGATGTTTTTGTAATGAACAGTAGGGATCTAAAACACTGTGTACTAGCTGTGCAAAAATACATTGTGCTGTCGCTAGACAAGAGACTTTTAATGGTCAAAGATCCATCGCTATTTCCATCCCCAGACATTTCTATTTTATCTTCAAAATCACTTTCTTTATACGGGTTTTTTCCAACCAAATATCCCATTAACGTGAACCCGTGGTCCTGGTTTTGTCTGTAAAAGTTGATTTGATCATAATTAGAAACATGGTGAAAACACTGTATTTTTGCAGATTCTCCTCGTCTCTGAATCACATCAGGTGGAGACTGGTCGACTTTGTTGCTGTAAGAAAATCCTGTGTAGAGAAGAGTCACATATTCACAAAACAGAAAAGAGAAAAGGTTGAATGAATTTATATAAATGCATACAGGGCCTTACCTGAGAAACTGATCAATGTAACAGTAATTATGAACACAATTCTCATGTTGACACTGGAAAGAATCTAGACTGTTATGTGAAATATTACTGAAGCAACAACAATGTAAATCAAATCACTACAATATGACTGATATGATGTGGATATACATACACATATGAAGAAAATGGAAGCAGTTTGAACCAGGTGGTCAAATTTAGCTGAACCCATTAGCACCTGCTGGTAGATGCTGGAACTACAACTTTTGAGGCAAAAAGCATCTTTCTCCACGAACAGCCATTTAAAAGTAGGCATGTATTCTGACAGAATACAATTTGGTTCCACTATATACTGGGTGTCTTTACTATGTACTAACATTTAAATTAATCATTTGATGAAATGCATGTATTGTATACATACATGCTTTTACATTGTACTTATAATAAAATATCTGCATGTAATAACAACAGTAATTAATTTGTAATTACATCTATAATTACACTGTAGACCCTTCCTTTACACGTTAACAAACCCTTAAACCTGCACTAATCCTGTCCATAACTTATATCCCACCTCCACTGCTGCAAAAGTGTTTGGCAATACAACATGAACAGGATTAGTGGATGGATGGATGGATGGATTTAAAGACATCTATAAACTGTGACCTAAAATTGTGATGAATTTTGCAACTACATGTCAACAAACAGTCATCAGAGTATTAGTAGACTGTCTGCTTAATATCGGCTAACACTTTATTGTCATGCTGCTCCACCACCAGACATTCGACTGACTGAAAGTAACTTAACAAAACATGTCAACTTATTCTACTAACCTGAACCCTTACCCTAACCTAACAGTCTAATATTCTAATAAGAGTTAGTTGACATTTAGTTGCAAAGTTACTTATAGTTAGAGTGTCTAAAGTGGACCATCAAAATAAAGTGTAATCAAAACTGAAATCACGCAACATGTGAAATGAATGAATAAATTAAAGGGTTAGTTCACCCAAAATTGAAAATAATGTAATTAATTACTCACCTTCATGACGTTCCACACCCGTAAGACTTTCATTAATCGTTCATCTTTCATTCATCTCAAGATATTTTTGATGAAATCCAATGGCTCAGTGACGCCTCTTTTGCCAGAAATGTCACTGAACCTCTCAAAATCCAGAAAGGTACTAAAGACATATTTAAAACAGTTCATGTGAGTACAGTGTTTCTACCTTAATATTATAAAGTGACGAGAATACTTTTTGTGTGCCAAAAAAACCAAAATAACAACTTTTCAACAATATCTAGTGATGGGTGAGTTCAAAACACTGCTTCATGAAGCTTCTGAGCTTTACGAATCTTTTGTTTTGAATCAGTGATTCGGATCGCGTGTCAAAGTGCTGAGATCACGTGACTTTTGCGCTCCGAACAACTGATTCGAAACAAAAGATTTGTATAGATTCGTAGCATTGTTTTAAAATCGTCCATCACTATATATTGTTGAAAAGTTATTATTTAGTTTTTTTGGCGCACAAAGTATTCTCGTCGCTTTATAATATTAAGGTTGAACCACTGTACTCACATGAACTGATTTAAATATGTTTTGAGTACCTTTCAGGATCTTGAGAAGTTTGGTGGCATTGTTGGCAATAGAGACCTCACTGAGCCATCGGATTTCATCAAACATATCTTAATTTGTGTTCCAAAGGTCTTGTTGTGTGAACAAAGGTCTTACGGGTGTAGAATGACATGAAAATGAGTAATAAATGATATAATTTTCATTTTTGGGTGAACTGACCCTTTAATTTAATCACAAATAATTATAAAATAGTAGATGTTCCCACCAGGCCTTTTTACAGCTAAACCAGCAAAACCTTGTTCAACTAAACAGAAAACCAAAGCCAATCCCGCAATAATCAGCATACTGTACATGTGCATGGAAATTCATGCTGGTCTAACCGGGTCTGTTTAGCAGGGTTGCCTGCCACAGTCATAGAAACAGGTTTAGTGGTTTTGTAGCAGGTGAACGAACGCTATCACCTGTTTTAGTGCACACTAAAGATATTATGATGTGATAAAGATGGTTTTTGCGCTGTGTTGTGGGGATTTAACACACTGTGACTCCGTGCTGCACAGAAATAGACTGCGCTGTCGACTGGTGTCAGATTCTTGATTGTTAGTGTGGAATGACTTCTGCCATCTCCATCCAAGCCAGTTTTGTTTTTAATCTCCTCTTCAGGATATGGAAAATTCATATTGAGATAACCAAGAAAGACAAATTTCCCCTCATCAGATTGTTTATACCAGAGAATGAGATCAAAGCCCTGGACTGAATGTGAGCAATTGAGAACAGCAGATTCTGTGAGCTTTCTCATCAGGTCTGGAGGAGACTGCTCAACTTTATGACTTTGTACAAGACCTAAACGGAAAGAAATGGTGAATGGTAAATGGTATTTTCAGAACCTTAATTTAATTTTGTTAAAGAACATACTTTGGACAATCTTACCTGTCAACAGGACAAGGAATACTGCAAACATTATCACCATGGTGATATTCTGCACTTAGTCAGTGTATGATGGATCACAGCTTAACAACTAACAACACTGAGACAAAAAAAAGTCATGACAAGTGAAAGGAAGTGACGTGTTCTCACACGGGAATAAAAATGACAACTGAGATCTATTTAATATCTCAATTGTTTCTCTGACACAGCAATGACATTATGTTTGTTAGATTTTCAATATTAATATTTCTCATCATCACATTCTCACAAGACTAAATTATATGAGCTTTGCTAATTTTATTACTGTATGTCATAAAAAGTTTGTCTTTTTATTTTCAAGGAATTTCAAGGAATCATCTGAGACCATGTTTACACCTATGAAGAATTGTAAACTGAGATTATTATGTCACCTGATCTTTCTTTATGCTAAGAATTATTCACAAACTTTCACAAATATGATATGATGTATCAAGGTTTCAACAACTTTAAATCTGAGTCAGAATCATATACTGGGAAATCTCAGCATTTTTGGTGTACTTTTGTATTCAGCCAAATCTATAAGACTTAAAACATTTAATTAGAATATGAATGGCAAAATAATGGAAGCTTGTTTCCGCCACGGAATAATAAAAAAAGGTAATTGCGACTTTTTATCTCACAATTCTGACNAGTTTATATCATGACTTTATAGCTCTCAATTGCAAGGTTATATCATGTAATTCTGAAAAAAAAATTCAGAATTGTGAGATAAGATGTCGCAATTTCCTTTTTTAATTTTTTATTCAAAGGCGGAAACAAGCTTCCACCACTGTCATACCAAGCTATAAAAAAATAAATTTCTACAGTCTGTAAAGAAGTTCATTAAAAAGATTTAAGCTTACGAACATCTGTACACACTGTAATCACTTTGACCATAAATCAGAAATATTTTTAAAATTATAAAATGTATTATTAACCTTTAAAATTGTATCGACATTTGAAGTGAATTTCAATGAATTTGTGTAATTTTTCCTTTAAATCAATCAATCAATCAATCAGTCTGTCTGTCTATTTATCTTAGTCTATGCTATGCTAAGCTATGGCTCCTTTCATAATTAGCATTTTATGTATCCTAAATGCACACAGTTAGTTCTGGCTTGTGGTAATAACAGATGGTTTTTGTAGGAAGATAAAATGATCTCTAACACTGTGCTTCTCTAGCAGCACAGTAATACATAACAGCAGTCCCAGATACATTCAGCTTAAAATCAAGAGTAGAGTCTTTTGCACCATCTCCTGCGATCTTGAACTGTTTTTCTGCGTATTGACTTTCAGTGGTTGGTTCTGTTAAATACACATATCCGATAAGATTTAGAGCTGTATCACCCTTCAGCTGCTCATACCATAATATCATGTAATAGTTTGGTATTGTGTGAGAGCAGGTGAGTGTAACAGGTTCATGAGTTTTAACCAGCAGGTCTTTCTGCGTTTGATTGACTTTATCACTCAGTGATTCCCCTGTTTGAAAGAGAAGGAAAAGCACATTAAAAACAATGTGGAACTCTAGAGCCATATGAAAATACATAAAGGAATGATTCTGTACCTGAGATCAAGAATGGCAGTGCTGTGAAAGAAAGAAAACATACTGTAAATGTCATGGTAATGCCTCAGTGCTGGAGCTCTCAGAGTGATGCACAGAATAAAATACCTAGATCAAACTCTCTTAGTGCTCTCTGAGAAACATAAAGCCTGTCCCACTTCCTTTGATAAATATGTCTTTATATCAGGTTGAAAAGAGACTCCTACTGGTCCTGATAGTAATTGCACCAATGAGGTACATACAGCCATATTAAAGTTTTTCTCAATTGCTTTCAACAGCCTTACCATTCTCTAACCTGTAAGTGCTGTCACAACTGTTTGCTGGAATATCAGAACTCTGTTGTATGTCTGCAAAATGTAGTTACTCACCCAAAACATTTAATTAGGGGCCAAGCACCGAAGGTGCGAAGGCACCTCTTGTAATCGTTGGTTTTCTTCTTATTATTCTTCCGCTCTGGAAGTCTATGGCAGCCCATAGAACTGTATGCGGGAAAGTTGTGAAATTTGGCACATTGTTAGAGACCATTCTCAACTGTGTCCATTGCAAATTTGGAGTCTCAAACTTAATCCCTCTAGCGCCACCACCTGTCCAAACTTTCACTCACGTTTATGCTAATAACTTTCAAACCATAAGGGCTAGAGACTCAATTATTTTTTCCTCTGATTCCTTGGCTCAAGACGATTCAAATGCAACTTCAACTTCAGACCATGCTTGCAAAAAGTTATCAAAATCTTTTCGATAGATCCATCCGTTCTCGAAAACTTCACAAATGAATTCGATGAAAAGCTTGCCAAATCAGACTTGAGGCTATATCTCCACAACGCTTTATCGTATTGAGACCAAACTGGGTACATGTCATCACAAGCATGACCTGAGGCAACCTGCAGCGTTTCGGTGAAGTGCCACCTACTGGTCCAGAGATACGAAAAATGGCTATTTTTGCTTGTAACTTCTGATGGGTTTGTCCAAAAATCATAAATGTGGTCTCCTTAGATTTAGGGCATCATGCCAAGTCAAATAATATCCAATATTCCCATGTCGGCCATTTTGAATTTTGTGCTAAAATGCTATATTTTAGGAACGTATTAGCGTATCGTTACGAAACTTGATATGGGTCATCAGCACAATGCCCTGAAGGAGCCTGAGAAGTTTTGCACCAGCGCCACCTAGTGGTAAAATCAAATATTCAAATGCTTAACACTTTGACTTTGGTCTACCTATTTTCAAATAAGTTCTGAATCCCTGCTGAGTCCAACGATACCAAACATGCAAGGTTTCGACGTATGGTTTGTCCGCCATGTTGAATTTTGTGAAAAACCTGCTTTTTCGAACTCGTCCTAGAAGTTTCATTTGATTGTCATGAAAATCAAATCAGATCATCTTCAGTCCATTTTGGCAAAAAGTTATCAAAAGCTTTTCAGTAAATCAAACCATTCTCAAATAACACGCAAATCAATTTAACGTAGAGCACCCAATTTGGACTCATGGCTGTATCTCTGCAATGCTTTATCATATTCAGACCAAACTTCGTACATATCATCCCAACCAAGACCAGAGCCTACATGCTGAGTTTTGTTGCAGCGCCACCTACTGGTTTGGATATTCAAAAAAAATGGTTATTTTTGCTTGTAGCTTCAGATAGGTTTGTCCAAAAATCATAACTTTGGTCTTGTTAGATTCTGGGCATCATGCCTAGTCGAATGATATCCAATTTTCCCATATCATTCCCATATCCATTTTGGCTGTCGGCCATTTTGAATTTTGTGCAAAAATGCTGTATTTTATGAAGGCATTAGCGTATCGTTACCAAACTCGGTATGGGTCATCAGCACAAGGACCTGAAGGAGCCTGAGAAGTTTCAAACCAGCGCCACCTAGTGTTTTGTTTTTTCATATGCTTATAACTTTTAATGTAGTTGACTTATTTTCACGGGAGGCATATCTTTAGCGAGTGTCATTGTTACCTCACTCTGACCATACCACATTTTTTTGGTCACAGCACCACCTATTGGTCAAAAGTGATAAACCAGTAAATCTTTATAATTGACTGTATATGTCATATTTCAGCTCTTTTGCCTAAAGTTATCTTAATAGGTCTTTAATTGCTCACTGTTGCAGTTGGTCCAATGCTCCCAGCCATGTTGGCTGGCTTGTTGTGCCGCTTTTTGCTTTGCCCCGTAATTGCTGCTTGCAGCTATATTTCATGCTTGTTTCAGTCAGTCAGTCAGTCAGTCAGTCAGTCAGTCAGTATTGCGTCAGTTAGTTAGCCAATGCCACCAAAATAAAAATAGTTTTTGTTGTCATGCAAGCCACACTGGTCAAAATGTTTAGATGGTTTTTTTTTCACTATGAAAATATTTGTTATGTACAAATTGCATGTGTTTTCTAGTTTTTAGTTGACTGTTTTCTACACTATACAAGAATTTAGTTTTGTCTAGCTGAATGCTCTTGTGTATTACACTGAGCTTTATACAGATTTCAGCAGTAGGTAATAAAATTACTAGGAAAAGTCAATACTATAGTACACAAAAATAAACTACAGTGTTTACTGACAAAAAATAGGTACAGTGTACTTATTGTATTCATATTGTATTACAAAACACTTGTGCTGCTATGGAGGTGGGATACGGGTAAGGTAGGGGTTGGTTTAGCGGTATGGGTAGGTTTAAGGGTGAGGTAAGGGAAATCTCAACAGTATAATTACAGCTGTATTTAAAAAAGAAGTACAATGTAAAAACATGTATTTACACAATAAGTGCATTGTATCAAATTATTCATTTACAATACATGTCAGTACAAAGACACCTAATATAAAGCAGGACCAAACATTTTTTATTTATAGCACATTTATTTTTGTAGAAATGTGTTACATCATGTATTCTATTATAGTATTACAGTCTTCCCAACACCATACATTCTTACATGTCTATTGCTCTTCCATAACAAACAACTGTGTATTTTCAGTTTATATTTAACACATTTCTACAGAAATAAACTGCTGTTGCTGTTTAGGGATTCAGAGATTCCTCCATGTTCGAAAATGGTAGTGATTGTGCCAACTCTATATAGCCTACTACTGTATGCTTCCAAACTTGATTGGTTGTTTGGTAAGATTGTGATTCCTATTTTATTACAATGGCAGACCATTTGCCAATTCAGCAGACATTACAAATATTCCATGTCATAGGTATTTTTGGAGTATACATGCATGTCTGACAGATTTTGATAACTGAATGGATCATTTTGCATGTGGAGACTCACATGATGAAAGAATGTTTAGAAGTTGTGAACAGTTTGACAGTTTTACTGAGAATCAACTATCTATCGATATACAGTATATCTATCTATCTATCTATCTATCTATCTATCTATCTATCTATCTATCTATCTATCTATCTATCTATCTATCTATCCATCTATCTATTTACTGTATCTATCTATACTATGCTATGCTATGCTATGCTATGCTATAGTTTCATAATTAGCATTTTATGTATCCTAAATGCACACAGTTAAAAGTTTTGGTTTGTGGTAATAACAGATGGTTTTTGTAGGAAGATTAAATGATCTCTAACACTGTGCTTTACTGGCAGCACAATAATACATAACAGAAGTCCCAGATACATTCAGCTTAAAATCAAGAGTAGAGTCTTTTGCACCATCTCCTGCGATCTTGAACTGTTTTTCTGCGTATTGACTTTCAGTGGTTGGATTCTTGTTATACACATATCCAATGAGATTTAGAGCTGTATCACCCTTCAGCTGCTCATACCATAATATCATGTAATAGTTTGGTATTGTGTGAGAGCAGGTGAGTGTAACAGGTTCGTGAGTTTTAACCAGCAGGTCTTTCTGTGTTTGATTAACTTTGTCACTCAGTGATTCCCCTGTTTGAAAGAGAAGGAAAAGCACATTAAAAACAATGTGGAATCTAGAGCCATATGAAAATACATAAAGGAATGATTCTGTACCTGAGATTAAGAATGGCAGTGCTGTGAAAGAAAGAAAACATACTGTAAATGTCATGGTAATGCTTCAGTGCTGGAGCTCTCAGAGTGATGCACAGAATAAAATACCTAGATCAAACTCTCTCTTAGTGCTCTCTGAGAAACATAAAGCCTCTCCCACTTCCTTTGATAAATATGTCTTTATATCAGGTTGAAAAGAGACTCCTACTGGTCTTGATAGTAATTGCACTAATGAGGTACATACAGCCANCTTTGCCCCGCCCATTTCGGCGGGAAAGTTTGCGCGCTCTCTCGCCATAGGCTGCGCAGCCAAGCCGCGCCGTCATTGGTTCAACGACTTACAATGAGTGAACCAATGACGATGCAGTTGCACTGCGTTATTGAAAAGGCTTCAGTAGCGGGGAAAAAGGGAGACTTTTCCCCCATACGCAGTACTCGTTCCGTATCTCAGGGAACCGAGGTTACGTTAGTAACCGAGTAGTTTTCTACACTATACAAGAATGTCAGTTTTGTTTTGCTGGATGCTCTTGTGTATTACACTGAGCTTTATACAGATTTCAGCAGTAGGTAATAAAATTACTAGGAAAAGTCAATACTATAGTACACAAAAACAAACTGTACTGTATTTACTGAGGTACTGTGTACTTACTGTATTCATATTGTATTACAAAACACTTATGCTGCCATGGAGATGGGATACGGGTAAGGTTAGGGGCAGGTTTAGTGGTATGGATAGGTTTAAGGGTGGGGTAAGGGAAATCTCAACAGTATAATTACAGCTGTATTTAAAAAAAAAGAAAAAAAAAAAAAAGTACAATGTAAAAATATGTATTTACACAATAAGTGCATTGTATCAAATGATTCATTTACAATACATGTCAGTACAAAGACACCTAATACAAAGCAGGACCAAACATTTTTTTATTTATAGCACATTTATTTTTGTAGAAATGTGTTACATCATGTAAACTGAAAATTCGCAGTTGCTTGTTCATTTTTACATATTCTATTTCAGTATTACAGTCTTCCAAACACCATACATTCTTACATATATATTGCTCTTCCATGACAAACAACTGTGTATTTTCAGTTTATATTTAACACATTTCTACAGAAATAAACTGCTGTTGCTGTTTGGGGATTTAGACATTCCTCCATTTTTGAAAATGGTAGTGATTGTGCCAACTCTATATAGCCTACCACTGTATGCTTCCAAACTTGATTGGTTGATTAGTAAGATTGTGATTCCATATCATAGGAATTTGGGATGCATGCATGTCTGACAGATTTTGATAACTGAATGGATCATTTTGCATGTGGAGACTCACATGATGAAAGAATGTTTAGAAGTTGTGAACAGTTTGACAATTTTACTGAGAATCAACTATCTATCGATATACAGTCTATCTATCTATCTATCAGAATCAGAATCAGAATCAGAAAGAGCTTTATTGCCAGGTATGTTGTTTACACATACTAGGAATTTGTTTTAGTGACAGAAGCTCCACAGTGCAACAGAGTGACAGCGACAAGACAAGACACATAATAAAA
>RJVU01064075.1:577347-609801 GCA_003731715.1 Anabarilius grahami
CTTTAAGCTAATAAGGTTAAGTGTATTTGGCTTGCTGTCCGCTGTGGAGGGGCTCGAGGAAGCAGCTTCAACTCGAGCTTGGATATACCCCCCAGGGACTACTAGTGCCTGGAAGAGGAGTATGATAGATTAGATGTCTAAATTATGTGGTGGAGTTGGGGAGGTGGAGGGATATCGAAACAACTGATGCCAGAGCAGGGTGAGTAGCTGCTTATATGCTCTGGTCATTAATTGAAAGATTATGGTTCCCTCCTCTTGAAATTATGTTTGAATTTCACTAATTGAAAGATTAGGTGGGTTCACTCCTCCCGAAATTACGTTGTGAACTTCACTACAATGGCAAAACCACCACTGTCAAACTAAGCTACCAAAAAATCAATTTCTACATCCAATATAGAAGTTAATTCAGAGGATTTTTTAAGCTCATGAACATCTCTGTATACACTATTGTAATCACTTTAACCATAAATAAAATGAATTATTAAAATTAAAAATATATTATTAACCTTTAAATATTTATCTGTCTATCTCATCTATGCTATGCCATATAGCTAGTTTCATAATTAGCATTTATGTATGCTTAATGCACACAATTAAAAGTTTTGGTTTGTGGTAACAGATGGTTTTTGTAGGAAGATTAAATGATCTCTAACACTGTGCTTTGCTAGCAGCACAATAATACATAACAGAAGTCCCAGATACATTCAGCTTAAAATCAAGCGTAGAGTCTTTTGCACCATCTCCTGCGATCTTGAACTGTTTTTCTGCATATTGACTTTCAGTGACTACATTTGTGAAACGCACATATCCGATGAGATTTAGAGCTGTATCACCCTTCAGCTGCTCATACCATAATATCATGTCATAGTCTGGTATTGTGTGAGAGCAGGTGAGTGTAACAGGTTCATGAGTTTTAACCAGCAGGTCTTTCTGCGTTTGATTAACTTTATCACTCAGTGATACCCCTGTATGAAAGAGAAGGAAAAGCACATTAAAAACAATGTGGAAGTCTAGAGCCATATGAAAATACATAAAGGAATGATTCTGTACCTGAGATTAAGAATGGCAGTGCTGTGAAAGAAAGAAAACATACTGTAAATGTCATGGTAATGCTTCAGTGCTGGAGCTCTCAGAGTGATGCACAGAATAAAATACCTAGATCAAACTCTCTCTTAGTGCTCTCTGAGAAACATAAAGCCTGTCCCACTTCCTTTGATAAATATGTCTTTAGATCAGGTTGAAAAGAGACTCCTACTGGACTTGATAGTAATTGCACCAATGAGGTACATACAGCCATATTAAATTATTAAATCTTTTATTGAAGTTACAATGGCAAAACCACCACCGTCAAACTAAGCTACCAAAAAATCAATTTCTACATCCAATATACAAGTTAATTCAGAGGATTTTTAAGCTCATGAACATCTCTGTATACACTATTGTAATCACTTTAACCATAAATCAAATGAATTATTAAAATTAAAAATATATTATTAACCTTTAAATATTTATCTATCTATCTCATCTATGCTATGCCATATAGCTAGTTTCATAATTAGCATTTATGTATGCTTAATCCACACAATTAAAAGTTTTGGTTTGTGGTAACAGATGGTTTTTGTAGGAAGATTAAATGATCTCTAACACTGTGCTTTGCTAGCAGCACAATAATACATAACAGAAGTCCCAGATACATTCAGCTTAAAATCAAGAGTAGAGTCTTTTGCACCATCTCCTGCGATCTTGAACTGTTTTTCTGCGTATTGACTTTCAGTGGTTGGATTCGTGTAAAGCACATATCCGATGAGATTTAGAGCTGTATCACCCTTCAGCTGCTCATACCATAATATCATGTAATAGTCTGGGATTGTGTGAGAGCAGGTGAGTGTAACAGGTTCATGAGTTTTAACCAGCAGGTCTTTCTGCGTTTGATTAACTTTATCACTCAGTGATTCCCCTGTATGAAAGAGAAGGAAAAGCACATTAAAAACAATGTGGAACTCTAGAGCCATATGAAAATACATAAAGGATTGATTCTGTACCTGAGATTAAGAATGGCAGTGCAGTGAAAGAAAGAAAACATACTGTAAATGTCATGGTAATGCTTCAGTGCTGGAGCTCTCAGAGTGATGCACAGAATAAAATACCTAGATCAAACTCTCTCTTAGTGCTCTCTGAGAAACATAAAGCCTCTCCCACTTCCTTTGATAAATATGTCTTTATATCAGGTTGAAAAGAGACTCCTACTGGTCTTTATAGTAATTGCACCAATGAGGTACAGCCATATTAATAAATAATTAAATCTTTTATTGAAGTTTCACGAGTTTGTTTCCTCATAAAACCTTTAAGCTAATAAGGTTAAGTGTATTTGGCTTGCTGTCCGCTGTGGAGGGGCTCGAGGAAGCAGCTTCAACTCGAGCTTGGATATACCCCCCAGGGACTACTAGTGCCTGGAAGAGGAGTATGATAGATTAGATGTCTAAATTATGTGGTGGAGTTGGGGAGGTGGAGGGATATCGAAACAACTGATGCCAGAGCAGGGTGAGTAGCTGCTTATATGCTCTGGTCATTAATTGAAAGATTTTGGTTCCCTCCTCTTGAAATTATGTTTGAATTTCACTAATTGAAAGATTAGGTGGGTTCACTCCTCCCGAAATTATGTTGTGAACTTCACTACAATGGCAAAACCACCACTGTCAAACTAAGCTACCAAAAAATCAATTTCTACATCCAATATAGAAGTTAATTTAGAGGATTTTTTAAGCTCATGAACATCTCTGTATACACTATTGTAATCACTTTAACCATAAATCAAATGAATTATTAAAATTAAAAATATATTATTAACCTTTAAATGTTTATCTATCTATCTCATCTCATCTATCTATATGCTATGCCATATAGCTAGTTTCATAATTAGCATTTATGTATCCTAAATGCACATAGTTAAAAGTTTTGGTTTGTGGTAACAACAGATGGTTTTTGTAGGAAGATTAAATGATCTCTAACACTGTGCTTTACTGGCAGCACAATAATACATAACAGAAGTCCCAGATACATTCAGCTTAAAATCAAGAGTAGAGTCTTTTGCACCATCTCCTGCGATCTTGAACTGTTTTTCTGCGTATTGACTTTCAGTGACTGCATTTGTGAAACGCACATATCCGATGAGATTTAGAGCTGTATCACCCTTCAGCTGCTCATACCATAATATCATGTCATAGTTTGGTATTGTGTGAGAGCAGGTGAGTGTAACAGGTTCGTGAGTTTTAACCAGCAGGTCTTTCTGCGTTTGATTAACTTTATCACTCAGTGATTCCCCTGTTTGAAAGAGAAGGAAAAGCACATTAAAAACCATGTGGAACTCTAGAGCCATATGAAAATACATAAAGGAATGATTCTGTACCTGAGATTAAGAATGGCAGTGCTGTGAAAGAAAGAAAACATACTGTAAATGTCATGGTAATGCTTCAGTGCTGGAGCTCTCAGAGTGATGCACAGAATAAAATACCTAGATCAAACTCTCTCTTAGTGCTCTCTGAGAAACATAAAGCCTGTCCCACTTCCTTTGATAAATATGTCTTTATATCAGGTTGAAAAGAGACTCCTACTGGACTTGATAGTAATTGCACCAATGAGGTACAGCCATATTAATAAATAATTAAATATTTTATTGAAGTTACAATGGCAAAACCACCACCGTCAAACTAAGCTACCAAAAAATCTATTTCTACATCCAATATAGAAGTTAATTCAGAGGATTTTTAAGCTCATGAACATCTCTGTATACACTATTGTAATCACTTTAACCATAAATCAAATGAATTATTAAAATTAAAAATATATTATTAACCTTTAAATATTTATCTATCTATCTCATCTATGCTATGCCATATAGCTAGTTTCATAATTAGCATTTATGTATGCTTAATGCACACAATTAAAAGTTTTGGTTTGTGGTAACAGATGGTTTTTGTAGGAAGATTAAATGATCTCTAACACTGTGCTTTGCTAGCAGCACAATAATACATAACAGAAGTCCCAGATACATTCAGCTTAAAATCAAGAGTAGAGTCTTTTGCACCATCTCCTGCGATCTTGAACTGTTTTTCTACGTATTGACTTTCAGTGACTGCATTTGTGAAACGCACATATCCGATGAGATTTAGAGCTGTATCACCCTTCAGCTGCTCATACCATAATATCATTTCATAGTCTGGTATTGTGTGAGAGCAGGTGAGTGTAACAGGTTCATGAGTTTTAACCAGCAGGTCTTTCTGTGTTTGATTAACTTTATCACTCAGTGATTCCCCTGTTTGAAAGAGAAGGAAAAAGTGGAAATTAGTGTGAGTCTAAATCTAGAGCCATATAAAAATACATAACTGATTCTGTACCTGAGATCAAGAATGGCAGTGCTGTGAAATAAATGAAACACGCTGTAAATGTCATGTTAATGCTTCAGTGCTGGAGCTCTCAGAGTGATGCACAGAATAAAATACCTTGAACAAACAAACTCTCCCAGCGCTCTCTGAGATCTCCCACTCTTTTTGACTGATGTCTCTTAAAATAAGGTTCAAATGAGACTCCTACTGGCCTTAATAGTAATTGCACCAAACAAGTTTCAAAGTGTTCACCAACTACTTCCTGTACCATTATAACAGAAAAATAAAACTGCTCTTTAGTGAAATAGACTTTCAGCATTATATTTAAGGACTGATTTTTTTTCTTCTTTTATGTACCTTTAAAGAAGTACTTTAAAATGAGCAGTAAGGGCTTTCAATAGAACTATTACATATTACATTAAGTCTGACAAAACCTCTCAGTGAAAACTGTCATGGTTGAGTCTACCACAGGAACAGGTGTAAATGAACACTTTCGTGTTTCTTTATCTGTTAATCACAGAATCAAAGAGATGTTTTTGTAATGAACAGCAGGGATCTTAAACACTGTGTAATATGCAGCACAAAAATACACTGCACTGTCATCAGATGAGAGACTTTTAATGGTCAAAGATCCATCGCTATTTCCATTCCCAGACATGTCTATTTTATTTGTGAAATCATTTTCATTGTATCCTGATGTTGCAAGCAAGTATCCCATTAATGGGAACCCATGGTCCTGGTTTTGTCTGTACCAGTTGATTTGATTGTAATTGGGCACACTGTGTCGACACCGGATCTTTGCAGATTCCCCTGGTCTCTGAATCACATCAGGTGGAGACTGGTCGACATTGTAACACAGAGAAAAGCCTGTGAAAAAAAGAAAAGAAAAATCAAACAAAACAAAAAAATACTTGACAAAAATAATAGTGACTTAAATGCTTAGAGCCTTACCTAAGAGACTGATCAGTGTAAGAGTAAATATGATGACAACTCTCATGTTGACACTCAGTACTGAAAATAATCTAACCTGAAAACTTTAGTGCAGCAACAACAATAATAAAAAAAAACACCACAACAAAATCACTGATATGCTGTGGATGTGCGCACAAATATGAACAAAGTTCAACTCTGCTGTGAGCTTGTTTAAATCAGGTGGTCAAAATTAGCTGGATTAGCAAGACAAGCTAGCCCCTGCTGGTAAATGTTGTAACTACACCATCTTGAGGCAAAAATAATTTTTCTCCATTGATGGCCATTTTAATCATCATAGATAGATAATCTATCAGTGCCCAATTTATGGAAAGCTTATGGGGGTGATATGGGTTTATATGAAGTGCCTCTCTTTTTGAGATAAATTGGAATTTTAATGTTATCTTAATGTATATAGACATTGAATTAAAAATGCAGCATGATTGTCATCATGATAACTTAGTGAGGTCATGTGACAACAATGTAGTTTATTACAGTTAAAAATGTCACAAAAGTCACAAATGTGTATCTTATTTAAATAAGGAAGGGCAGAGAACTAGTTTGTTTTTGTGAATCTAACAGTAAAATACAGGTTTAGTGGTTTTGTAGCAGATGAACGAACGCTATCACCTGTTTTAGTGCACACTAAAGATATTATGAGGTGATAAAGATGGTTTTTGCGCTGTGTTGTGGGGATTTAACACACTGTGACTCCGTGCTGCACAGAAATAGACTGCGCTGTCGACTGGTGTCAGATTCTTGATTGTTAGTGTGGCACGACTTCTGCCATCTCCATCCAAGCCTGTTTTGTTTTCAAACTCCTTTTCAGGGTTTTTAAAGTTGTTGTTGAGATAACCAAGAAAAATGAATTTCCCCTCATCATTGTTTATACCAGAGAATGAGTTCAAAGCCCTGGTCAGAATGTGAGCAAGTGAGAACAGCAGATTCTGTGAGCTTTCTCATCAGGTCTGGAGGAGACTGCTCAACTTTCTGACTTTGTACAAGACCTAAACAGAGTGAAGCAGTGCATAAATGATACATGGACATGTTCAGGAAATTAATTTCTTGCCATTAAAGTACATGTTTTGAAGAATCCTACCTGGCAACATGGTGAAGAATACAGCAAACATTATCACCATTGTAACATTTAGCATAGGCAGCCAGTGAAAGCAGCTTAACACCTACTAACAACACTGAGACAAAATAAAAGTCACGACAAGTGAAAGGAAGTGACGTGTTTTTACTCCAGGAAAAAAAGTCACCTCTATTTGATGCGCACACTATGCTCACCATATTTAATGTATAGCTCTATACTCTTGCTGTACATCTCAACAACAGTATCATTTGTGCCTGTTTTTATTTTTCCTATAAGCGATTTTATGAGAAATATCTGAAACAAAGTAAACTAAATTAATAACTGAGAATTGAGAACATGAAGTCTCATGAGCTATAAAAGAGCAACCTCTGAGAAATAATAATAGGAAAAAAATACTGGGACTGTACATACATACATACATACAAAAAACACAGATGAGGTTTTAACATTGTATTTTCCTGTATGATATTTAGATAACCGCATGCATGACCAAATAAACTCACATCCCCAATTTGTATGTTTGGTCCCACTTTATATTAAGAGTCTTTAAAGGTGGACTCAGTAGATTTTGAAAAACACTGTTTGGAAGTTAGTTTGGCCGACACCAATAACAAACGTGTAACCAATCAGCATTAGGGGGCGTATGACGGTCGAGGAGAGAGGACCCGCATTAATATTAGAAAAGCTTTCCAGCGCTGGAGAGAGCTAAGCGGGAAGGCCTGAAAACAGATGCGGAGGCTGCTTTGATTCCTTCACATGTGAGTAATACTGGGTTTTGATTGTCTGGAGCTGCTGTGCTATTGGCGACTAACATTGAAAACATTGTATTTACTCTTGTGTACTGTGTGTTTGTGTTTTGTGCTTTCTTGTCGTTCGTTCATCAACTGCGCTTTATTTTACGTGAAGCATTTTGTTGCGCATCAGCTGTGATAAACAGACATCCACTCGCATTACAGTGGCCAGATAGTGAGAGTTGTGCAGTTAAACTACTGCATACACTCTAAAAAATGCTGGGTTAAATGTTTGCCCAACCTGCTGGGTAGTTTTATTTAACCCAAATATTGTTTAAAAATTACTGTATTTCTTGCTTAAAATGAACCCAAAATATGTTGGAAATTAACATTTATTAATATGTTTAATAAACAAACATTTATTAATACTTTTTTGATAATAATATTTAAACAATACACATTTATTAAATTGCTTATTAATAAATACTCATCTTTTTTATTATTATTGTTTCCTCTAGTAATTACACTCTAAAAACTGCTGGGTTAAATATGGACAAAACCAGGGATTGGGTTGTTTTCACCCAGCCATTTTTTTCAACCAATTTTGGATTTATTTTTTTAGCCAGCAATATAGTAATATAGTAAAAGGTGTGTTTTTGCTCACCCCCAAATAGGGGCAAATTTGTGGGGTATTATAAGCTGAAACTTGACCATACCAGAGACTTATATTACATCATGTGAAAGAGGGCATAATAGGTGCCTTTTAACCCAACCTGCTGGGTTTGTCCATATTTTACCCAGCTTGGGTTTTTTTAACCCAGCATTTTTTAGAGTGTATGAGTCTGATTTTTAATTTCCAACCTATTTTGGGTTCATTTTAAGCCAGACATATAGTAATTTGTAAACAATTGTTAGGTTAAATAAAACTACCCAGCAGGTTGGGCAAACATTTAACCCAACTGCTGGGTCAAAACAACCCAATCGCTGGGTTTGTCCATTTTCAACCCAACTTGGGTTGTTTTTAACCCAGCATTTTTTTAGAGTGTACTGATGACCACTAGAGAATGCAGTGTTTAGTGTCGTTGTTAGTGCACTCGCCTCACCTGCCAGCAGCGATCGGCCCGGGGTTCAAGACCAACTCGGAGCAGAGTGGTTAGGATTGGAGGGTGAATTTTGGAGGCGGAGCAATGAAGAGAGGGGTGGGTTTGTTTGGGTTGATTTCAAATATCAACAATGTCCAACAGCGTTTTTCAAAATCTACTGATCCCACCTTTAACTACTATGTACTAACATTTAATTTAATCATTTGATACAATGCACTTATTTGTACATACATGTTTTCACAATGTATTTACAGCATGTAATTACAGCTGTAGATAGTTTGTAATTACAACCCTTATATCTTAACCCCCCTCTTTAGACCTGACCATACCAGCAAAACTATGTTTTACAAAACAACATGAAGACTAACATTTGTACCTAACATTTTGTATGTAAGTACATAGTAGTTAAAGTGTTGACATACATAGTAGTAGTTAATATAAAGCGTGACCGAATTTTATTTTGTTTTTCAGACTGTTTCATATGCATTGCTGATCCATGGAGTTCCTGTAGTTCAAACACTAGAGAATGTTACTTTAATTCTCAAAAGAATGTCAGTACCCTTAATGAGTCGCTTTGAGTAAATGCAATACATACACAACTCGCTTCTTTGAGCAAGTAAGACATGCTGCTGAAGTACAATAGCATACATAAATCACCCATAGCAGATCTATACAGGTGGAGCTGGGGAAGATGGAGGGTTTCTAAAAGTGTGCTGCATTTAAGGACCTATCAGCCTGCGCCATCTAGAGTTTCATGACAGAACTTTATATTTGTGACACTCGTCATGTGAACTCCTCTACACAAAGGTCATTTGGGAGATATTTCGATCATCCCAATTGGGTTTCAGCGCTGTTCTGCACATATTTTACTTCTGCTATATATTCTTGTATTTTTCTTTAATTTTCATGGTGTTAATCAAAACATACTGTATAAACATGTGACAAAACCCTCTATGGTTGATTATTGTTTTCATCAAAACTGGCAGAGTCATGCAGTAAACTTCACAAGAGCAGGTGCAATTCAAGATATTAAACTTTTCATGTTTTTTTTTCTTTTCTTAATAGCAGAATCAAAGAGATGTTTTTGTAATGAACAGCAGGGATCTAAAACACTGTGTAATATGCAGCACAAAAATACACTGCACTGTCATCAGATGCGAGACTTTTAATGTCCAAAGTTCCATTGCTGTTTCCATTCCCTGACATTTCTATTTTTTTAGCAAACTCTTTTTCTATGTTTGGACCTTGTAGAAGTAAGTATCCCATGAATGTGAACTCTTGGCCCTGGTTTTGTCTGTACCAGTTGATTTGATTGTAATTGGGCACACTGTGTCGACACCGGATCTTTGCAGATTCTCCTTGTCTCTGAATCACATCAGGTGGAGACTGGTTGACATTGTTACTATGAGAAAATTCTGTGAAAAGAAGAATGGCATATTCATTTCACTGTCAAAACAGAAAAGAGAAAAAGTTGGAATACTTTATATATAATATATAAATATAGACAAAAGCCTACCTGAGAAAATGATCAATGTGACAGTAACTATAATGACAACTCTCATGTTGATTTTAAATCTTAAAGATAATATGAGCACATAAGTCCAGCAATGACAGTGTAAAACACATAACAAAACTAAGATTTACTTATTTCAGAGGTCGCATTACCCTCTATAGTAAATGTGTTGCAGTACAGCTCCACCTATTGAAAAGTAGGCATGTCATATCTCATCAATATTCAACAAAAGATGAAAATTCTGTCATCATTTACTCATATTCATGTTGTTCCATCCAGACCTGTTGCATTTTTTTCATCTGTGACAAAGATTTTGCAGATTGCTTTTGCCATACAACAAAAGTGAATTCGGAGTGAAGTTGCTGAGTTGCAAAACTGTCAAAATATCACTATAAAAATAATATATAGGTAATTAATAAGGACCCATATGTTATATAATCCAAATTAATTGTGTAAGGAAGAGAACAACACTTTTTATAGAAAAACTGTATAATATTTCCACAGTTATTACCTGAAATACTGTGAAATAAAATGAAATACTCTAATAAATAGTGATAAATTGCCACAACTTAAAATATATAAAGTAGACATTTGCTTTGTTAGATACATGCATACATACAGTAGACAGATAGATAGATAGATAGATAGATAGATAGATAGATAGATAGATAGATAGATAGATAGATAGATAGATAGATAGATAGATGACATAATTTTCATTTTTGGGTGAACTAACCCTTTGATGGGTTTATTCAGGTGTTAAGAATTTCGTGGTAAAGGGGTTTAACAGTAGGTTATTGTAGGAGTGATTAAAGGGTCTTTATCACTGTGCTTTGCTGGCAGCACAGTAATATAGTGCAGTACTCCCAACAAGATTCCTTTCTAACGTGTAATTAAGAGTAGAGGCTTCTGCACCATCTCCTGTAACGTTGAACTGATTTGCGAATTGGCTTTCAATGGTTGGAGTTTTGTAATATACATATCCAATGAGATTTAGTGCAGTATCACCTTTCAGCTGCTGATACCATAATATCACGCGATAGTCTTTAATGGTGTGCGAACAGTTGAGTTGAACTGTTTTCTCAACGTTTGTTATCAGATCTGTTGGAGTCTGATAAATTTGGTCACTTAATGATTCTCCTGTTTAAACAGACAAAAATGTATTTAGCAGTAGAAGTTAAGAAAAACATAAACCGAAGGACCAAATAAAGAAATAGTTTACCTGAGGCCCAGAATAGCAGTGTTGTTAAATAAACCAAACACACTATAAATGTCATTTTGATGATTCAGTGCTGGAGGAATGACATGAATGAACAACAGTGTATGTGTGTGTGGTCTGAACAGGGTGTGTGAATGAGCGCAATGCACTGTGTTGTATGAGCCTGTTTCATTCCACATGATATGTGACTTTTTTATTTAGGCTCAAAGGAGACCCCTATTGGTTGTTTCAACAAAGCGACTCAAAATCGGCTTTAAATTGAGTTTAGTTTGTTTCAGAAAAATAAAAATTACTATAGGTTAATGGGCTAAAAACATGCTTTCTATTGACAATCGAGAAATGGCTCGTGAGGTTGAGCACTCCAAGAAGAATTTAGTTTATTTGTGTATGGACCAAAATGAATTAAATTAGTGAAATAATGTGTGTTACAGAGAGTTAGTAGTATTCGGCTCGTCATATCATTTCGATATGTTGATGGATCATGTAGAATAAAACAATTTTTATGCCAATGATATGACTTTAAACTATTTTTATGCATTTCTCATGTGAAAAGGTTTAAATTTTGTGTTTAAACTAAAATAATAATACAAAACAAATGTATGCAAATACTTTATCTACTCATCCCTGCATGTAGAAATTCACCCACAGCCAGCAGGCAAGCAGGTGTTAGATGTTTATCTGCAGGGGAAGGACTGCATGTTTTTGTTGAACTTATAGATTGGGCTATACTGCTGTGCATCCTGCTTTGCACAGAAGTAAACCCCACTGTCAGAGCTCTGTACTTTGAAAAGAGTCAGGTCTAAAGATGCCCCATTCCTCGCAGCAGATGCTCTCTTTTCAAAATTCTTTTCCCAGGTGGATGATTTAACATAGGAATACAATATCTGCTCCAGTGGCTCAGTAGATGTTTGTCTGAACCAGTACATGCTGTTGTGTGATGTTCCAATCTGGGAACATGATATAGTCACATTGAGATCCTCAGTTACAAAGAAATCAGGTGATTGCTTTAATCCCAAATCTGTAAAAGAATGAATTAGTGGAAAAAAGAATGAATTTTAATAAAAATAACATTAGTTTCAATGATTCTGAAAATACACATTTCAAATTAGATAGTTTGAAGCTTAATATATAACAAGCATAAATGTGTTAGTGTTGTGAAATGTGTGATTTAAGTTAAAATATTTTTATTTAGCCTACCTAATGGAAGAAGCAAGAGCAAAAGCAGCAAACCAAACATTTTGTTTTTATGAGTGTTGTAAAAAAAACTCAGCAGCTATAGCTGCATGTGAGGACATCTAGTGGATTGAACATATAATGGTGGAAAACATTAGTCCCTCCTTCAAAAATGATTAAATCTAGCTGCTAAATGAAGTTGTGAGGAAGTGATGTGGCATGTTGCAGCTTACATTTTTAGCAGTACTTGTCCCATTCACTTATATTTTTATTTTAGGCTTTGGGTAAAATTATGATTTGTATGTGTTAGATTGTGCTGACATCCTGCTGATTATGCCAAAAATGTTAGATCGGATCAGTAGTGCAGTACTCCCAACAAGATTCCTTTCTAACGTGTAATTAAGAGTAGAGGCTTCTGCACCATCTCCTGTAACGTTGAACTGATTTGCGAATTGGCTTTCAATGGTTGGAGTTTTGTAATATACATATCCAATGAGATTTAGTGCAGTATCACCCTTCAGCTGCTGATACCATAATATCACGCGATAGTCTTTAATGGTGTGCGAACAGTTGAGTTGAACTGTTTTCTCAACGTTTGTTATCAGATCTGTTGGAGTCTGATAAATTTGGTCACTTAATGATTCTCCTGTTTAAAACAGACAAAAATGTATTTAGCAGTAGAAGTTAAGAAAAACATAAACCGAAGGACCAAATAAAGAAATAGTTTACCTGAGGCCCAGAATAGCAGTGTTGTTAAATAAACCAAACACACTATAAATGTCATTTTGATGATTCAGTGCTGGAGGAATGACATGAATGAACAACAGTGTATGTGTGTGTGGTCTGAACAGGGTGTGTGAATGAGCGCAATGCACTGTGTTGTATGAGCCTGTTTCATTCCACATGATATGTGACTTTTTTATTTAGGCTCAAAGGAGACCCCTATTGGTTGTTTCAACAAAGCGACTCAAAATCGGCTTTAAATTGAGTTTAGTTTGTTTCAGAAAAATAAAAATTACTATAGGTTAATGGGCTAAAAACATGCTTTCTATTGACAATCGAGAAATGGCTCGTGAGGTTGAGCACTCCAAGAAGAATTTAGTTTATTTGTGTATGGACCAAAATGAATTAAATTAGTGAAATAATGTGTGTTACAGAGAGTTAGTAGTATTCGGCTCGTCATATCATTTCGATATGTTGATGGATCATGTAGAATAAAACAATTTTTATGCCAATGATATGACTTTAAACTATTTTTATGCATTTCTCATGTGAAAAGGTTTAAATTTTGTGTTTAAACTAAAATAATAATACAAAACAAATGTATGCAAATACTTTATCTACTCATCCCTGCATGTAGAAATTCACCCACAGCCAGCAGGCAAGCAGGTGTTAGATGTTTATCTGCAGGGGAAGGACTGCANCTTTAACTAAAAGTCTTCTATCAGCGTGAGAAGTTTACGGGGGAAACCAAGGAACAGCGGAAAGCAGGAGACAAAGTGGTGATGATAAAACAATGAGCAGGGTTTATTGATATGTTTCAATGCTCAAACTTTTACTCACACAGCTACTCTGGGGCATAATTTAATGCATTTTCCTTCTATTGTCACTATATTGAACATCTTTTGCCTATGCTGCCTTGCTTTAACATATATTTTCTATGTTGAAAAAGCATCATAAAATGTACCCTTTGTAAAGCAGACAATCCCATAATGCATTGCAACCAGATAAATGAGAGGAAAGGTTCTTTGGGGAAAATGTATCTAATTAAAATAGATTATTTGATCCAATATTTGTGTATTAATGCAAATTAGAGAATTTTGAGAATCAACAATACTGAAAATCAGTTGCGAGTTTACATGAAATGATCATGGAGTGTTAAATTTCTGTTTGAATTGAGATGCTAGAAGACAAATGCCTTTTGTAAGTAGTAAGGCAACTCACTAGGTTTTGGAACAGAGCTATAGAGTATCTAGCAGTGGTTTATCACAGGTGTGAGACCTAACAATAATTCTTTGTAGTAGGTTTTTGTATGGGAGGAACAGATTTGTTATTACTGTGTAATAGGCTGCACAGAAATAAACAGCACTATTTTCTGATGTAGGACTGATCACCATTAAAGTGCCATGAAACTTATTAGCATCCCCCTCTATTTTAATTTTGTTCTCGAAAGCTTTTTCAGGGTATCCAGTGCCACCCAAAAGATATCCAATGAATTCCAACTCTTTGCTCTTGGATTGCTTGTACCACAACAGGCGGTCATAGTCTGGGATTTTGTGGAAGCACTTAATCTCAGGAGATTCTCCATTATTTATTATCAGATCATGAGGTTTCTGGTGAACAGTCATGTCCACCTTTTCACCTGTGGAAAGAACAGAAATCAAAGTTACAAACTTAAAGTTGTATAATTATGAAGAATATTATGACATTGAAAGACTTAACCAAAAAGAATCAACATTACCTGGGACAAATGATGCCAAAATTATATATATAACGAGTTTCAGGAACATTATGAGTTTATAATAGGTGCTTTAGAAGTAGTGACAGGTCTGATGTGGATTCATCAAGTATGTAGACACCAGAATGACATGAAGAAAATAAGTGTATGGAGATACTGCCCCCAGCTGACAGAAAACAAAGCTGATGCGTAACATTAAAGCTGTTTGGGGGAAAAAATTATTGTGATCTTTGCAAATGTGTAAGGATGTTGTGTCTAACAGGTGAGATTTCAAAAGGTTTTTGTGGGGCACAATGCTCATTTTTAGTACTGTGCTCGTGCAGCACAGAAGTACATGCCATTATCTTGAGTTTGCCTCAATTTTATAGAGCGAAGATATGCTTCATTTTCTCCATCTCCACTCACTTCAAAGAGCTCTGTAAATTCTTTCTCAGTAGTTGGTTCTTTATAATACACATATCCAATGAGTTTAAAATCTGGAGCACCAATCAGCTGCTGATACCACAAAATAGTGACATAGTCAGTAATGTTGTGGCTGCACTTGAGATCCAATGTGCCGTTAAGATTCAACAGTAGATCAGGAGGTTTTTGGTGAACTTTACTGCTACTAACAGTTCCTGGACAAAAGGAAATTATGCAATAATTATGAATTATGTAAAACTGTATTCATTTTTAAATATTTATACTACTGGTAGCCTATGAATTACCTTTTTGCCAGAGCAGAGAGGCAATAACCACAATTAAAACTCTGATCATGTTGAATGAGCCCCGAATGAGAGTCTGAACTCAAGCCATTTGAGGTAAAAGACACAGGATGTGACATCAGACCTCTCAGCTAACAGGGAACATTCTCAGAACTTCAACATTCTGGCAAGGTTTTCTCAAAATTATGAACAAACATGCTTTCAGTAACATTCATTGAACAACAGAACAGTTATCTGTTTTTAAATGATGTTCTCATAATGTTATCGCAAAACTATCTATACAATGTTCATGGAATTTTAGTCGGACGTTCATCTTACTACTAGTTTCAGAATGTGCAGAGGACATTCTAAAGTAACAATCCCATAACATTTGCAAAATGAAATGTTCCCTTACAGTCCACATTAATTAAAATTAAAGTTTTTTGACTTTTAGTATGAATATGTTTGTCTTAAGGTTATCTATAAGCTATTGTGCTCCAAAGAATTTAGAGGATATAAGCCTTCAAAACTTAGAGTCTCTCACTTCCATGAATATGGATCAAAGATTTTGATGAAATCACTTTGCACTTCAGCTTCTCATCAGATTTTCTGTCCAGTCAAATGTTTTTTATAATCTGAAGCATCCCGCCCTCTACACTGTAAATAAACACTGAAGCTGTGGCTGAAATTGGTCACTTGTTCACACAATTAGTATTCTATATGGTGAATGGCACATAATGCACTATATAGGGGACAGGAAATGATTCAGACATTGTATTTACAATGCTTTCTGTTGGGGTGAATTAAGTTTGGTTTCACATTCTGCTCCTGTCCAGAGACACGACAGAACAGAGTCGTCTCAGACCACAGAACATATCAGATGCATTTGAATTCTACACAAATTAAATTAAGATTAATTAAATAAAGATGAATCATTATTAATTAAGTTACAAAAGCTATTCAGTCAGGAGCAGTGAGTGATTTCCTTGTCTTTTGTTGTTTGATTAACATTAAAACTCATACAGACAGCAGGAATGTTAGGCTGCTGTCACTTTAGACATAATCCAGTACACTGATACTGAACACATGCTTCTCAAGTGTTTAATTTCACTTAAGACATAACCTACTATGTTTGCTTGGATACTCGCCAATTTTTGTGTGAATGTGTCCGTTCAAGTGCAAGACTTTAAAGAGAACAATAAAGTTTACAGTGGCTTCATAAATTAATTAAAAATATAAAAAAACAAAACAAACCTGATGCACATTGTTTGTTCTTCATTTTCTGGCAGTAGAGTTTAAAAACCTTGCTGTATTTTTGTGTAGCTAATTAAAAGAATCACTGGCATCTTTCTCTAAAGAAAGTAACTTGAACGCACCAACTCGTAAATACGAAGTTCCCAGGAAGACTTGAACGCACCATTAGGAAGAGAAACAGTTAGACAGACTTGGCCTTAGAAACAGCACTGACGATTAGAAGAGATACTTCAGTGCATAACATTTGCATAACCAAGAAAAAACATTTTAAAAGGGACATTTTGAATGTTCGGAGAACATTCAGAAATAATGTTTTCACAACTTAATGGGAACATTAGCATAACATTCTTAGAACATATTTTGTTAGCTGAACTATAGCAGATGTTTGGATGGTTAACCACATTATGTCAGATTATTTCACAAGATGTAAAGACTAAAATTCAGGTGAGTTGATAATCATTTTGTGGTCAAATGTAGCCTGTCAGCAGGTTTTTGTAGAGGTGATACAACACATGTGTGGCACTGTGTAGATGCTGCGCAGAAATATGTGCCAGCATCATTAAACTCAAGGTTTTTTATAGTTAATTTGCCATTATTATTTCCATTTCCATCAAGATCGAATTTGTCTTTGAATTCAGCCTCTAACTGAGGCTCTGAACCAAGGAGATATCCCAAAAAAACAAGCTGTCTGTCCTGGGTTTGTTTGTACCACAGGATACGATTATAGCCTGAAATGCTATGGGAGCACTGCAGTGCTGGAGACTCCTTAACATTCTCTATCATGTCAGGAGGATTCTGACGAACTTTGTCACTGAGAGTGGAACCTACAAAAAAACAACAACAAAAAAATTATTGAGGCAGTTTAGGGCAATGATAATGAATTTCATCTTTACAGATTGGATTTGGAATTAACTGTAGTTTTTTCTGATATCATATTAGTGAACAGATTTTATATTTAAAAGAAATGACACATACCCTGAATCCAGAGTGAAGAACCTAAACAGGTTAAAAAAATTAATTTGATCATAAGTTGACTCATGATGAGCCCTTATAAGATCATTGTATGCTGAACACAGTGATGTGTGCAAATGAATGAGATATGAGATTTAAGAAATGTTTCCATCTTGTACAGAGGATGTCATACTGGGTTCAAATCTAAGCTACATCTACACACAATTACAACACTTCCCTCTGTTGTTCACTTTTCAAACTACATGCCCCCCCTCCCCCCACAGATTAGAAATGTAACTGAAAAATTAGAATAATTTAAAAAGGAAAATTATTTAATATCACTCTCATGCTCATACACATATTCACATATTATTTTTAATGATGCTCACACATGTATTATGATTCTTTTTTAATTGTGGAATGGGGGACATAAAGCTCCCAAATGGGAAAATAAAAATAAAGATTTACATTTCAGGCTGTCCATCACAGCTATTGTATGTTTGTATGGCCTCAGAAAACATGGAGCACTTTTAGGATAGTTTTATGATGCTTCTGCACTGTTTTTGAAGCTTGAAAGCTCCAGGTTCTACTCATTGTAATTGCATGTTGATACACCAGGGTTTTTGCTGAGAAGGAAGGGAACCCACAGCACTGTGTATACTAGCAGCGCAAAAGTACACTGCACTGTCATCAGATGAAAGATCCTTTAGTTTTAAAACACTGTTTTTATTTGCATTGCCTTCTAGATTTGCTTTATCTTTGAATTTATCCTCAACTGTTCCACTAGACATCACAAGGTATCCAATGAGCTCCAAACCTTTGCCACGTGTTTGTTTGTACCAGAGCATGGCATTGTAAGAAGATGAACTATGAGAACAGTGGAGCTCTTCTGACTGTCCAGGAAATTTGATCCGATCAGTTTCATTCTGATGCACATCTTGACTGTTTGAAATACCTGTTATAAAAGTGAAAATATGTAAATAACTTCAAACAGTTCTGTTTATTTATTTAGCATCTTGATTTGTTCAATAATCACTTATTTATATAATGTATTCAAATAATTATTAATTTTTGGAATAGTGATAAAACCCATAACTTCACAAACAATTTGAAGGGTGTGAATAGTCAAATATTTTGTACCTGAGAGACAGAAGAGAAAAGCAACACTGATGAGAGTCTTGATCATGTTGACTTCAATGTTCAGAAAAGAGATGTGTGTGGACAAACCTTCACCATCACCTTCGCCTCATTTCCTTATAGAGAGAACATAGAGTTTGTTTTGAGTGTAATAGAAGTAGGCTAAATTAGTACAAGAAAGCTTGTATGGTTAACACCACCTCCTGCTGTTCATGTGTCAAATTTCAGCTGTGCTACATATCCCAAAGCTGGATTTCTAAAGGAATAGTTTAAAATTCTGCTATCAATTACTAACCTGCATGACGTTCCAAGTCTGAATAAGTGTACAGAATGTTCATGCTGCTCTTTGCCATATGAAAGTACATAGTTACTATAGAGGAAAAAAGGACAAAAAGTCTTCTGAAGCCATACAGTATAGCTTTGAGTAAGGAAACGACAGAAACAGTTTTTATTCACTGATCATTTTCCTTTCCATCGTTAAATCTTGTTTACACTTATTGTGCATATTTGAATATTGGATATGGCATATTGGTTCTTGTGTCTGCGCCAAGTTTGAAAAGTGTTAACAGGTATACCATGGGAATATTGTGATGACTTATGAAATTAATGAATGATATATTGTCAATGTGCAGTGATTAAACGTTGATCCTGGAACCATATTCCAATCAACCAATCAGATTTGAGAGATTGGTTTACAGTTAATGTCAAGTTTAGGCTTACCTCAAAGGTTAATCTTCCACATGTTTCTTGTTTATATAATATCCCTCTGATTTTGCCAAGGAAGGCATGTTCCTGGATCAACCTATTTTGTTAAACAACATTCCTGTCTGAAAATTTTCTCCCTACCCCTGAACCTAACCCCATGAGTTATCCCTAAAATGATATTGTAATGATAGCTGAATAACAGTGATGTAGAAGAACCTAACCCTAGTTGTAAGCCTAAACTTGACATAAACTGTAAACTTGTCCCTCAAATCTGATTGGTTGATTGGATTGTTCTTCTAGGATCAACAAAGATGTTGATCCAGGAACATGTTGCACTTGGTGAAATCACGTTCACCAAAATCATGCTAATCTGTGAGGCATTTTGTAATGAAAATGTATTCAGATTTTGTTATAAATTTGGCTGCATGGTTTTGACATGGAACATGTCAAAAAGAATGTGCTGAAAATGATTTAAACAGTGTTAATGTCATACAAAAATACTTTAGGATCTAAATCATTCTATAAGGCAGTATTGTGATGTTGAGCATGAGTGCCACCTGTCTGTGTGATCTTTTATATCACTTCTCATGACATTAAAAAGGTTTTTGTACATCTGTGAAGTGATTCTGCTGCACTGTGTTCACTCACTGCACACAAATACAGCGCACTGTCATGAGACTCCAGATTGATCACAGTAAGAAAACCCTTCTCTGCAGATTCATGATTGACTGAATATTTTTCTTTTTTGAGTTTTCCAAATTCCTTGGTGCCATAACTTGTTGTGTACACTATGAGCTCCATAGTTTGTCCTTGATGCTGAATGAACCAGTACATTCTGTCGTAATTAGCACCTTTTGTGTGACTGCAAGTCAGAGTGGCATTATCCTTAAGAGGTAACATTATGGTTGGAGACTGTGTAATATCATTTACATCAGCAAAACCTGGCAAAAGAGAGAGAAGTATGCAATGAAATCTCTATAACTGATCAAGAAATTTTAACGGTTAACATAAATGCAGTTCAAATATGATTTAAATGCTCGTTTATCAATCAGATTGTCAAATACCTGAGCTCCACTGAAGTGATATTATCAAACAAACTACAACTGGGTTCATCTTGCCACTTGGTTTCAAAACGATGCCAAACTTGGAGGAATATAAGATTTTTTTCCTGATGTGCCAATGCAATGTGTGTCATCTTTCATTTGCTGTCACTAAACAGAAGAGGTGTGACAACTGCCTCTAGTGTATCAATATATCATATGACGTGTAGAGGTGAAAGTTCTGGGTTGTGTTCAAAACCAACAAGTAAAGCAGCAGAGCAAATTTTGGTATGAGGGTGCAAACAGTTTAGATGCAAGTTCCAGCATTTGGATAAATCTGGTAACATTTTGCTTACTTCAGCATGCACTCACTTATGTTAATTAATGCATTAATAATGAAACATGTTAAGGCTGCTGTTATTCATGCATGAATAGGACTCCAGTCGTAGTTAAGGATAGCTCTTCATTGGTTCATGATTAGTTCATATTTTTACTAATCTTGAGTTCATGTTGAAGTTAGTATTAATTCAGGTATTGGTACATGATTATTCATGTACCTTTATTGTAAAATGTTACCATAAATCTTTTATGAAATAGTTGCAAAGAGCAAGTCAATGGAAAGTGAATGGCTGGAAACAGTCAAAGATTTCATCCAAAAATGTAAATTCTGTCATCAGTTCTGTCATCAATTCTGTCATTCAATTTGAGGGTGTTGATAGTCAGAGTCACATTATTTCTTCCATCTCCACTCAATTTGAAAAAAAATTTTAAGCCCCGATGTTTACGAGTTGGGGCGTCAGTGAGAAACGTGGCGGAATACCACAATATTTATAGGTATTTAGCAGTGACATTGTCAAGCTTTTTCATTTACAACAAATTAAGCTAATTACCTGCACAAAAACATAATGGCATTGCAATATAAAAATATAATATGTAATGATAAAGTTTACAGTGGCTTCATAAAATAATTAAAAACATTAAAAAACAAAACACACCTGATGCACATTGTTTATTCTTCATTTTCTGGAAGTAAAGTTTAAAAACCTTGCTGTATTTTTGTGTAATTAATTAAAGTGCCTCTATTATGGATTTTTGGAAATTACCTTTAATGTAGCTGTATGCAAATTTAAACAGACTGCAAAGTTGTAAAGCTGAAAGCGCATCATAAATAAAGTACACCAGGTACGAAAAGTTACGGCACAAAAGTGACTTGACACCTGACGTCATAAACACGACTTCCCAACTCGTAAATATGAAGTTCCTATGACTTGAATGCTCCATTATAGAGAAACCGTTAGACAGACTCACCTTAGAAACAGCACTGACGAGTATAGAAAAGATACTTCAGTGAGCCTTTAACATTTGCATAACCAAGAAAATTTTTTTTGAAAAGGGACATTTTGAAAGTTCTGAGAACATTCAGAAATAACGTTTTCAACTTAATGGGAACATTAGCATAACATAGACATATTTTGTTAGCTGAACTATAGCAGATGTTTGGATGGTTAACCACATTATGTCAGATTAATTCACAACACATAAAGACTAAATTCAGGTGAGTTGATAATCATTTTGTGGTCAAATGTAGCCTGTCAGCAGGTTTTTGTAGAGGTGATACAACACATGTGTGGCACTGTGTAGATGCTGCGCAGAAATATGTGCCAGCATCATTAAACTCAAGGTTTTTTATAGTTAATTTGCCATTATTATTTCCATTTCCATCTAGATCGAATTTGTCTTTGAATTCAGCCTCTAACTGAGAAGATTCACCAAGGAGATATCCCAAAAAAACAAGCTGTCTGTCCTGGGTTTGTTTGTACCACAGAATACAAGTATAGCCTGAAATGCTATGGGAGCACTGCAGTGCTGGAGACTCCTTAACATTCTCTATCATGTCAGGAGGCTTCTGACGAACTTTGTCACTGAGAGTGGAACCTACAAAAACACAAAATGATTGATAGAGTTTAAGCAATGATAATGAATTTCATCTCTACAGACTGGATTTGCTGATATCATATTAATTAACAGATTTTATATATAAAAGAAATAACACATACCCTGAATCCAGAGTGAAGAACATAAACAGGTTGAAAAAATTAATTTGATCATAAGTTGACTCATGATGAGCCCTTATAAGATCATTGTATGCTGAACACAGTGATGTGTGCTGTTGCTAATGCAAATGAATGAGATTTCAGAAATGTTTCCATCTTGTACAGAGGAGGTCATACTAAAATGTAAGGTACATGTACACACAATTACAACACTTCCCTCTGTTGTTCACTTTTCAAACTACAACATGTTTTTTTTCCCAGATTAGAAATGTAATTGAAAAATAAGAATAATTTAAAAATGAAAATTATTTAATATCACTCTCATGCTCATACACATATTCACATATTATTTATAATGATGCTCATACATGTATTATGATTTATTATTTATTTTTAATTGTGGAATGGGGGACATAAAGCTCCCAAATGGGAAAATAAAAATAAAGATTTACATTTCAGGCTGTCCATCACAGCTATTGTATGTTTGTATGGCCTCAGAAAACATGGAGCACTTTTAGGATAGTTTTATGATGCTTCTGCACTGTTTTTGAAGCTTGAAAGCTCCAGGTTCTACTCATTGTAATTGCATGTTGATACACCAGGGTTTTTGCTGAGAAGGAAGGGAACCCACAGCACTGTGTATACTAGCAGCGCAAAAGTACACTGCACTGTCATCAGATGAAAGATCCTTTAGTTTTAAAACACTGTTTTTATTTGCATTGCCATCCAGATTTGCTTTATCTTTGAATTTATCCTCAACTGTTTCACCAGAGCCCACAAGGTATCCAAGGAGCTCCAAACCTTTGCCACGTGTTTGTTTGTACCAGAGCATGACATTGTAAGAAGATGAACTATGAGAACAGTGGAGCTCTTCTGACTGTCCAGGAAATTTGATCCGATCAGTTTCAGTCTGATGCACATCTTGACTGTTTGAAATACCTGTTATAAAAGTGAAAATATGTAAATAACTTCAAACAGTTCTGTTTATTTATTTAGCATCTTGATTTATTAAATGATAATTTATTTATATCATATATTCAAATAACTATTAATTTTTGGAATAGTGATAAACCATAACTTCACAAACAATTTGAAGGGTGTGAATAGTCAAATATTTTGTACCTGAGAGACAGAAGAGAAAAGCAACACTGATGAGAGTCTTGATCATGTTGACTTCAATGTTCAGAAAAGAGATGTGTGTGGACAAACCTTCACCTTCGCCTCATTTCCTTATAGAGAGAACATAGAGTTTGTTTTGAGTGTAATAGAAGTAGGCTAAATTAGTACAAGAAAGCTTGTATGGTTAACACCACCTCCTGCTGTTCATGTGTCAAATTTCAGCTGTGCTACATATCCCAAAGCTGGATTTCTAAAGGAATAGTTTAAAATTCTGCTATCAATTACTAACCCGCATGACGTTGTTACGGTACACAGGAGTCAGACACAGATGTAAACAGGTAAGGTTGATTTATTGACACCAGTAGAGCTTAGAGCAGTTTACGGAAGTGCAGAGATGAAGAATGGAATGATAATGGAGATGAGTGGAGATAGTTACTGTCCTTTTGTTTTCAGATATAGGAATCTGTGAAGTCGCTGGAGCTGGAGATCGCTGGAGATGGGTTGAGCACTCACACACAGGAGACGGAACACACGGAGGTAAGGAGACACGCTGGAGACAGGTAAGTAGAGAGCGGGGAGTCCTTCAGGTAAGCATTAACGTGAGTATCTGCAAACGAGACCGGACATGGAGTGCTGTGTGTGCGTGCTCTTTATGGTGCTGATGATTGGTGCAATGATGAGGTGCAGGTGGCGGTGATCAGTACTCTGGAATTGTGTGCGTTGGGATTGGTGAATGGTGGAGCCTGACGTGTCTGTGACAGACGTTCCAAGTCTGAATAAGTGTACAGAATGTTCATGCTGCTCTTTGCCATATGAAAGTACATAGTTACTATAGAGGAAAAAGGACAAAAAGTCTTCTGAAGCCATACAGTATAGCTTTGAGTAAGGAAACGACAGAAACAGTATTTATTCACTGATCATTTTCCTTTCCATCGTTAAATCTTGTTTACACTTATTGTGCATATTTGAATATTGGATATGGCATATTGGTTCTTGTGTCTGCGCCAAATTTGAAAAGTGTTAACAGGTATACCATGGGAATATTGTGATGATTTATGAAATTAATGAATGATGTATTGTCAATGTACAGTCATTAAACGTTGATCCTGGAAAATTATTCCAATCAACCAATCAGATTTGAGAGATTGGTTTACAGTTAATGTCAAGTTTAGGCTTACCTCAAAGGTTAAAGTCTTCCACATGATTCTTGTTTATATAATATCCCTCTGATTTTGCCAAGGAAGGCATGTTCCTGGATCAACATATTTTGTTAAACAACATTTCTGTCTGAAAATTTTCTCCCTACCCCTGAACCTAACCCCATGAGTTATCCCTAAAATGATATTGTAATGATAGCAGAATAACAGTGATGTAGAGGAACCTAACCCTAGTTGTAAGCCTAAACTTGACATAAAGTGTAAACTTGTCCCTCAAATCTGATTGGTTGATTGGAATGTTGTTCTAGGATCAACAAAGATGTTGATCCAGGAACATGTTGCACTTGGTGAATTCACGTTCATCAAAATCACGCTAATCTGTGAGGCATGTTGTAAAGAAAATGTATTCAGATTTTGCTAAAAATTTTGCTGGTTTTGACATAGAACATGTCAAAAAGAATGTGCTGAAAAAGATTTAAACAGTGTTAATGTCATACAAAAATACTTTAGGATCTAAATCATTCTATAAGGCAGTATTGTGATGTTGAGCACGAGTGCCACCTGTCTGTGTGATCTTTTATATCACTTCTCATGACATTAAAAAGGTTTTTGTACATCTGTGAAGTGATTCTGCTGCACTGTGTTCACTCACTGCACACAAATACAGCGCACTGTCATGAGACTCCAGATTGATCACAGTAAGAAAACCCTTCTCTGCAGATTCATGATTGACTGAATATTTTTCTTTGTTGAGTTTTCCAAATTTTTCTTGGTGCCAAAACTTGTTGTGTACACTATGAGCTCCATAGTTTGTCCTTGATGCTGAATGAACCAGTACATTGTGTTGTAAGTAGCATCTTTTGTGTGACTGCAAGTCAGAGTGGCATTATCCTTAAGAGGTAACATTATGGTTGGAGACTGTGTAATATCATTTACATCGGCAAAACCTGGCAAAAGAGAGAGAAGTATGCAATGAAATCTCTATAACTGATTAAGAAATTTTAACAGTTAACATAAATGCAGTTCAAATATGATTTAAATGCTCGTTTATCAATCATATTGTCAAATACCTGAGCTCCACTGAAGTGATATTATCAAACAAACTACAACTGGGTTCATCTTGCCACTTGGTTTCAAAACGATGCCAAACTTGGAGGAATATAAGATTTTTTTTCTGATGTGTCAACATAATGTGTGTCATCTTTCATTTGCTGTCACTAAACAGAAGAGGTGTGACCACTGTGTCTAGGTATCAGTACATCATACAACGTGTAGAGGTGAAAGTTCTGGGTTGTGTTCAAAACCAACAAGTAAAGCAGCAGAGCAAATTTTGGTATGTGTGCAAACGGTTTAGATGCAAGTTCCAGCAGTTGGATAAATCTGGTAACACTTTACTTACATCAGCATGCACTCACTTATGTTAATTAATGCATTAATAATGAAACATGTTAAGGCTGCTGTTATTCATGCGTGAATAGGACTCCAGTCGTAGTTAAGGATAGCTCTTCATTGGTTCATGATTAGTTCATATTTTTACTAATCTTGAGTTCATGTTGAAGTAAGTATTAATTCAGGTATTGGTACATGATTATTCATGTACCTTTATTGTAAAATGTTACCATAAATCTTTTATGAAATAGTTGCAAAGAGCAAGTCAATGGAAAGTTAATGGCTGGAAACAGTTAAAGATTTCATCCAAAAATGTAAATTCTGTCATCAGTTCTGTCATCAATTCTGTCATTCAATTTGAGGGTGTTGATAGTCAGAGTCACATTATTTCTTCCATCTCCACTCAATTAAAAAAAAAATTTAAGCCCCGATGTTTACGAGTTGGGGCGTCAGTGAGAAACGTGGCGGAATACCACGTTTTCCGTATTACGCGGAATACGCGGAATACCACAATATTTATAGGTATTTAGCAGTGACATTGTCAAGCTTTTTCATTTACAACAAATTAAGCTAATTACCTGCACAAAAACATAATGGCATTGCAATATAAAAATATAATATGCAATGATAAAGTTTACAGTGGCTTCATAAAATAATTAAAAACATTAAAAAACAAAACACACCTGATGCACATTGTTTATTCTTAATTTTCTGGAAGTAAAGTTTAAAAACCTTGCTGTATTTTTGTGTAATTAATTAAAGTGCCTCTATTATGAATTTTTGGAAATTACCTTTAATGTAGCTGTATGCAAATTTAAACAGACTGCAAAGTTGTAAAGCTGAAAGTGCATCATAAATAAAGTACACCAGGTACGAAAAGTTACGGCACAAAAGTGACTTGACACCTGACGTCATAAACACGACTTCCCAACTCGTAAATATGAAGTTCCTATGACTTGAATGCTCCATTATAGAGAAACCGTTAGACAGACTCACCTTAGAAACAGCACTGACGAGTATAGAAAAGATACTTCAGTGGGCCTTTAACATTTGCATAACCAAGAAAAGCATTTTAAAAGGGACATTTTGAACATATTTTGTTAGCTGAACTATAGCAGATGTTTGGATGGTTAACCACATTATGTCAGATTAATTCACAAGACATAAAGACTAAAATTCAGGTGAGTTGATAATCATTTTGTGGTCAAATGTAGCCTGTCAGCAGGTTTTTGTAGAGGTGATACAACACATGTGTGGCACTGTGTAGATGCTGCGCAGAAATATGTGCCAGCATCATTAAACTCAAGGTTTTTTATAGTTAATTTGCCATTATTATTTCCATTTCCATCTAGATCGAATTTGTCTTTGAATTCAGCCTCTAACTGAGAAGATTCACCAAGGAGATATCCCAAAAAAACAAGCTGTCTGTCCTGGGTTTGTTTGTACCACAGAATACAAGTATAGCCTGAAATGCTATGGGAGCACTGCAGTGCTGGAGACTCCTTAACATTCTCTATCATGTCAGGAGGCTTCTGACGAACTTTGTCACTGAGAGTGGAACCTACAAAAACACAAAATGATTGATAGAGTTTAAGCAATGATAATGAATTTCATCTCTACAGACTGGATTTGCTGATATCATATTAATTAACAGATTTTATATATAAAAGAAATAACACATACCCTGAATCCAGAGTGAAGAACATAAACAGGTTGAAAAAATTAATTTGATCATAAGTTGACTCATGATGAGCCCTTATAAGATCATTGTATGCTGAACACAGTGATGTGTGCTGTTGCTAATGCAAATGAATGAGATTTCAGAAATGTTTCCATCTTGTACAGAGGAGGTCATACTAAAATGTAAGGTACATGTACACACAATTACAACACTTCCCTCTGTTGTTCACTTTTCAAACTACAACATGTTTTTTTTCCCAGATTAGAAATGTAATTGAAAAATAAGAATAATTTAAAAATGAAAATTATTTAATATCACTCTCATGCTCATACACATATTCACATATTATTTATAATGATGCTCATACATGTATTATGATTTATTATTTATTTTTAATTGTGGAATGGGGGACATAAAGCTCCCAAATGGGAAAATAAAAATAAAGATTTACATTTCAGGCTGTCCATCACAGCTATTGTATGTTTGTATGGCCTCAGAAAACATGGAGCACTTTTAGGATAGTTTTATGATGCTTCTGCACTGTTTTTGAAGCTTGAAAGCTCCAGGTTCTACTCATTGTAATTGCATGTTGATACACCAGGGTTTTTGCTGAGAAGGAAGGGAACCCACAGCACTGTGTATACTAGCAGCGCAAAAGTACACTGCACTGTCATCAGATGAAAGATCCTTTAGTTTTAAAACACTGTTTTTATTTGCATTGCCATCCAGATTTGCTTTATCTTTGAATTTATCCTCAACTGTTTCACCAGAGCCCACAAGGTATCCAAGGAGCTCCAAACCTTTGCCACGTGTTTGTTTGTACCAGAGCATGACATTGTAAGAAGAACTATGAGAACAGTGGAGCTCTTCTGACTGTCCAGTAAATTTGATCCGATCAGTTTCAGTCTGATGCACATCTTGACTGTTTGAAATACCTGTTATAAAAGTGAAGATATGTAAATAACTTCAAACAGTTCTGTTTATTTATTTAGCATCTTGATTTATTAAATAATCATTTATTTATATAATGTATTCAAATAATTAAACATTTTTGGAATGGTGATAAAACCCATAACTTCACAAACAATTTGAAGGGTGTGAATAGTCAAATATTTTGTACCTGAGAGACAGAAGAGAAAAGCAACACTGATGAGAGTCTTGATCATGTTGACTTCAATGTTCAGAAAAGAGATGTGTGTGGACAAACCTTCACCATCACCTTCGCCTCATTTCCTTATAGAGAGAACATAGAGTTTGTTTTGAGTGTAATAGAAGTAGGCTAAATTAGTACAAGAAAGCTTGTATGGTTAACACCACCTCCTGCTGTTCATGTGTCAAATTTCAGCTGTGCTACATATCCCAAAGCTGGATTTCTAAAGGAATAGTTTAAAATTCTGCTATCAATTACTAACCTGCATGACGTTCCAAGTCTGAATAAGTGTACAGAATGTTCATGCTGCTCTTTGCCATATGAAAGTACATAGTTACTATAGAGGAAAAAAGGACAAAAAGTCTTCTGAAGCCATTCAGTATAGCTTTGAGTAAGGAAACGACAGAAACAGTTTTTATTCACTGATCATTTTCCTTTCCATCGTTAAATCTTGTTTACACTTATTGTGCATATTTGAATATTGGATATGGCATATTGGTTCTTGTGTCTGCGCCAAGTTTGAAAAGTGTTAACAGGTATACCATGGGAATATTGTGATGATTTATGAAATTAATGAATGATGTATTGTCAATGTGTAGTCATTAAACATTGATCCTGGAACATTATTCCAATAAACCAATCAGATTTAAGAGATTGGTTTGCAATTAATGTCAAGTTTAGGCTTACCTCAAAGGTTAAAGGCTTCCACATGATTCTTGTTTGCCTTTAATTTCCCTCTAGTCTTGATCCTGGATTTTTTTTTTTCTTAAATCAGAGGGAAATGATAGCTGAATAACATTGATGTAGAGGAACCTAACCCTAGTTGTAAGCCTAAACTTGACATAAACTCTAAACTTGTCCCTCAAATCTGATTGGTTGATTGGAATGTTGTTCCAGGATCAACAAAGATGTTGATCCAGGAACATGTTTCACTTGGTGAAATCACGTTTACCAAAATTCTGCCAATCTGTGAGGCATGTTGTAAAGAAAATGTAATCAAAATCATTCTATAAGGCAGTATTGTGATGTTGAGCACGAGTGCCACCTGTCTGTGTGATCTTTTATATCACTTCTCATGACATTAAAAAGGTTTTTGTACATCTGTGAAGTGATTCTGCTGCACTGTGTTCACTCACTGCACACAAATACAGCGCACTGTCATGAGACTCCAGATTGATCACAGTAAGAAAACCCTTCTCTGCAGATTCATGATTGACTGAATATTTTTCTTTGTTGAGTTTTCCAAATTCCTTGGTGCCAAAACTTGTTGTGTACACTATGAGCTCCATAGTTTGTCCTTGATGCTGAATGAACCAGTACATTGTGTTGTAATTAGCATCTTTTGTGTGACTGCAAGTCAGAGTGGCATTATCCTTAAGAGGTAAAATTATGGTTGGAGACTGTGTAATATCATTTACATCGGCAAAACCTAGCAAAAGAGAGAGAAGTATGCAATGAAATCTCTATAACTGATAAAGAAATTTTAACAATTAACAAAAAAATGCAATTCAAATATGATTTAAATGCTCGTTTATCAATCATATTGTCAAATACCTGAGCTCCACTGAAGTGATATTATCAAACAAACTACAACTGGGTTCATCTTGCCACTTGGTTTCAAAACGATGCCAAACTTGAAGCAGGAATAGAAGATTTTTTTTTTCTGATGTGTCAACGCAATGTGCGTCATCTTTCATTTGCTGTCACTAAACAGAAGAGGTGTGACCACTGCCTCTAGGGTATCAATATATCATATGACGTGTAGAGGTGAAAGTTCTGGGTTGTGTTCAAAATCAAGAAGTTGCAAGCCTAAACTTGACATAAAGTATTAACTTGTCCCTAAAATCTGATTGGATTGATTGATTGGAATGTTGTTCCAGGATCAACAAAGATGTTGATGCACTTGGTGAAACCACGTTTACCAAAATCATGACAACCTGAGGCATGTTGTAAAAAAAAAAAAAAAAAGTATTCAGATTTTGTTATTAATTCGGTTGGTTTGTTGATGTTATGTTAATTAATGCATTAATAATGAAACATGTAGTTAAAGCTGCTGTTATTCATGCATGAATCCCCAGGACCCCAATCTTAGTTAAGGATAGCTCTTCATTGGTTCATGATTAGTTCATATCTTCATTAATCATGAGTTAAATATTAATTCAGGTTTTAGTTGATGATTATTCATGTACCTTTATTGTAGTGTTACCAAAAATCTTTTTATGAAATAGTTGCAAAGAGGGAGTCAATGGAAAGTGAATGGCTGGAAACAGTTAAAGAGACATTTCATCCAAAAATGTAAGTTTTGTCATCATTTGCTCACCCTCATATCATTCCAAACCTTTATGACTTTCTTTCTTCTACAAAAAACAAAAGATTACATGTTTATTCATTAAGCAAAAACCATCAATTTTCACTGAATTTATATCCCAAATAATAGAAATGCACCCAATAATGATGTTTTGATTGTCGTTCTATTTAAAGTGCTCAGAGTTTTGCATTTTAATTCTGAGTTGTTATTGAGCAATGCAGAAACATTTCAAAGCTGTTAGTGGAACATAATTTGAATATAAATTTAATCAAGAGCTCCTCCAAGTGTTTACAGTAACTATTACATCTTGACTGCTTGATTACAGAGCCCATGCATGTATCATATACTAACAATATACTGTATATCACAACATGTATCCTTTGCATAGTGTAAGAATAAGTACTTCTTTATTTATCTACTTACTAAACATTCTGGAGTGGGGAGGATAAGCAACAAGCACGAACTAGGAATTCTCAAAATAGACTTTAAGGAACACGGAAGTAATGCATTACAAAAGACAATAATCGACAAAGGATTAAACTGAACAGGGAGTAAATATACAGGGCATAACAATGAACTAAATAAAAAACAGCTGATGATGATTAACCATAGAAACAAACAAGGACATAATCAGAAACCAAGGAAACTGGAACCAAACAGCGTAGAAACAGGAACTAAAGGAAACAGAACAAAATATAAAAATAGAAGTCGATAATAGTGACTTCCCTTTCGAAAGGGAACTCAACTCTGCGTTTGCCGGAAACGCATTGGGGAACGCCACGTGACTCAGGTGTCGAAAAGCACTATACAAAACTCCAATTCCTATTGGCCGGCGACAGCCCATGACGTCATACGGCGCGACCCGGAAGTATAAAAGGAGCGCCCGGAGAGACAGTCTTCATCTCTTCGTCTTTCGGGACTGTTTGTGTCACTGCACTGTCGGTATTTCTCCAAACGAGTGAACTTATCTTGAGTTCTTAGAAACATGTCTGAGGACAAAGGTAAGCGCTTTAGAAAGTGTGAGGATCCTTGCCCGAGGTTTCTGACTCCGGAGGATCCTCACACCCTGTGTGTTTTTTGTCTGGGAGAAGAGCATGCACAGGCAGCGTTTGAGGACGCTGGCTGTGAATGTTGTGAGTGTTTTCCTATGAAAACGCTCCGTTCTCGCCTGGCTCTCTTCTC
>RJVU01064075.1:613438-651593 GCA_003731715.1 Anabarilius grahami
GTTTTACCAAGACATGCAGCTGTAATGAGAGAAAATACATATATACTGTACCGTGACAATCTATGTTATCAGAGTAAAACATGTTCACATAATAAACAATATTACAATTAAAAAGGTTCCATTACATATGGTTACCTGTGAGGCATACTAGAGAAACACTTAGAAGAATACTAGTCATCTTTGATTTATGCTTTTGGGGACAATGCTGTGCATTAAATGCAGGAAGACACTTATAGGAAATGATGTCATCTCTGGTATCACTGACACCAAGCTGGTGAGGTACATAGTTGAAATTCCAAAGAGACATTTAAAGAGAAAGTAAGAGAAATCATAATTAACTTATTTTTTTTAACATTAACAGTTTCTCTTGTTATTATCAATGCCATAATAATTCTTACAATTTACAATTCTTGTAAAATATTCATATTGTTAAAGGTGCCGAAGAACATGTTTTTAAAAGATGTAATATAAGTCTAAGGTGTCCCCTGAATGTGTCTGTGAAGTTTCAGCTCAAAATACCCTATAGTTTTTTTTTTAATAAATTTTTTTAACTGCCTATTTTGGAGCATCATTATAAATGCGCCGATTTAGGGTGTGCGGCCCCTTTAATTCTCATACATGAGACCTTACAGAACATCTCATCTCAACGTTGGCAGCAAATCAAACCCTGAGCCCTTTGCAGGTGAGGCAGAGCTGTGGTGAGTCCTGTAAGACTAGAAAGCTTTTTGTATTAAGATTTGATTGTCTGTATCACTGTGTAATATGCTGCACAGAAATACACTGCACTGTCATCCAGTCTGAGATTCTTGATAGTCAAATTGCCACTTTTCTTTGCATTTCCCTCCAGTTTGATCTTGTTTTCAAATTCAGGCTCTATATTCTCTTTCTCAAAATTGAGGTATCCCATCAGCGTGAGGCCAGACAAGTGACTCTGTTTGTACCACAGCATTCTGTTGTAGTCTTGTATATTGTGAGAACATGTGAAAACGGCCAATTCATTCTGGTTCTTCATGAGGTCATCAGGACTCTGGAGAACCGTTTTTGCATGATTTACCACTGTGCATGGAGAGAGATAATACTGTTTATAGTGAGTATTAATGATTAAAATAAAAATGATCAGTATAGCATGGAAATAACATTTACATTAAAGTTAATCACAATTTGCACAACATCATATTTTTACTATTACCTGTTAGCCACAATAGACATACAGATATGCTAAGGAAAGTGTTCATCATGTCAGCTCTTTCTACTAAAGTGAGTTCTTCTGTTATGAAGCAAAGGCACAAGAGGGAGGAAGTGATGTCAACTAGCTACACAGACAGTTAAGGATCAGTCCTAAATGTTGATTATACTGTAGGCTCAAATATATCCTGTCTAAAATTCTTCTGACATGTTGCACTTTATCATAGTTTTATCCATCATCAAAACTTAACAGTAATCAATACTTTCAAAAAACTAAAACCTTTTAGAACAAAATATTTGCTTCAAGACTTATTGTGTTTAGTATTGACACTGAGTCAGAATCCAAAGGTGCGAGGAGAAACATAAATATGCTTTTTACAAGTTTTTGTATTAGACAGAGGTGATTCTGAGCACTGTGTAATATGCTGCACAGAAATACACTGCACTGTCATTCAGCATGAGGTTCTTGATAGTCAGAGTGCCATTTTTCTCTGCATCTCCCTCCAATTTGATCTTGTTTAAAAATTCAGGCTCGCTAGTATTAGCTTTGTAATAAAGGTATCCCATCAACTTGAAGCCCGACAAGTCCTGACTTTGTTTGTACCACAATATTCGTTCATAGCTCTGTACATTGTGAGCACATATGATCACAGCAGATTCATCTTGATTCTCGATGAGGTTAGCAGGTGTCTGGACAACAGTTTTACCCAGACATGAAGCTGTGGAGGGGGAAAAAACAGTTGCGTACAGTAATCTTTTAGACTAAAGTAAAATTAATAAGTGCATATTTATTTTTACCTGTAAACATCATTAGATATACAGATATGCTGTCAAACGTGTTCATCATGGTTTCTTTCACCAAGTTTTTCTGCTGTGAATCAAGGGCACATGCGGGAGGAAGTGATGTCAGCTATATCGGTCCCTAAATGGTGAAACCTAAGAGAAATATAAAGGGATAAAATGTTGAAGATAAGATACAAGCTACACAGAATGAGTTGTGCATAAATATCAGAACTGTACATACTGTTAGAGAAGGGGGACAGTAATGAAGTTCATAATCATTCATTAAAATGTATTTTTAAGCATCATCTTATGCAAACAGAGACATTCATTTTGCATTGTGAGTAGACTGAAAATTACCAAAAGAACCACACTGCCCCCTGTTGATCATTCATATCTTACTTGAATGCACCTGTTTTTGTACATCTCTGCCTAGAGTTTGATTCACTGTGTTCGCTCACTGAACAGAAATATATGGCACTGTCATCCGGCTCCAAATTCTTCACAGTTAGAGATCCATTCTCAGGAACTGTTTTATTAGCCAAAAATTTATTTTTCTCAGAATCTCCATATTCTGGTTTGTCGAAAGTGGTTGTGAATGCTACGAGTCTCATAGTCTCTCCTGGACGCTGACGGTACCAGTACATCTGTCTGTAGGTTGAACCCTTACTGTGTGTGCAGTTCATATAAGCAGATTTCCCCTTTTGTTCCCACAGAATTTTAGGATCTTGATCAACATCATCCCCACCCATAGTGCCTGTGGGGAAAAATAAAATTATAATTGGTAAGATTATAAGGTTATTGTTTCATTTGCTATGGATATCATTTTAAAAAGCTTTTGATACCTTGACTCAAATGCAGTAACAGAATCAATAAAATAATGTCCCTAGTCATGTTGAGTTTTGGTGGAGTGTAGAGTGAGTCCTCAGCCTTTCAACAGATACAAACTCTAGTTGTTGTTGTACAGGATATGACATCATAGGTTATAACACTACTGGGGGGAAAGCAGTATAAACATGAAATATGAACAGTTAGTTCACTTTCAATAAAATTTTCCTGATAATTTACTCACCCCCATGTCATCCAAGATGTTCATGTCTTTCTTTCTTCAGTCGAAAAGAAATTAAGGTTTTTGATGAAAATATTATAGGATTATTCTCCTTATAGTGGACTTCAGTGGCCTCCAAAAGGTTGAAGGTCAAAATTACAGTTTCATTGCAGCATCAAAGGGCTTTAAACGATACCAGACGAAGAACAAGGGTCTTATCTACTTAAGGAACTTATGGAACGAACGCAGCGTCAGTTCCATTTTTTCCGAAAGTAGAATAGGGAAGGCGTAGGACATACATCGTAAGCTTTTTGAAGAATATAAAAGTGCGGTTTTGGCAGAACCACTTGAAAGGCGATCATTTGTTTATATAAAGCATATACATTTAAATTTTTTTCGAAAATGACCGATCGTTTCGCTAGATAAGACCCTTATTCCTTGTCTGCTATCGTTTAAAATAACAAATGAATAAATAATAAAATGGTTTATCTTAAAATAACATTTTAATGAAATGTAAAAAAATATATATTTTTGTCCACAACTTTTTTATCCATAAGATTTTCAACAGATAAATGGCCTGCACTATTAAAAATAAAGGTTNGCATCCTGTCATGGGCAGCAAACCATTGCCTGATGATGTTGGAACGATGGAAACTGACATTGTTCCAAACGATCACATACTTTGGCAGATCATCTCCAATCTGACCTCTCTCTTGTTCAGGGATGAGATCCCTGTAGAGAGTGTCTAAAAAGGTGACAAGACACTCTGTATTGTATGGCCCAATAATGGGAATATGCGTTAGCACACCATTCTCAGAGATTGCACAACCCATGGTTATGTTTCCGCCCCGTTGGCCTGGCACATCAACTGTAGCTCTGTGGCCGATGATATTTCAGAAATCAGAATCAGAATCAGAAAGAGCTTTATTGCCAGGTATGTTGTTTACACATACTAGGAATTTGTTTTAGTGTCAGAAGCTCCACAGTGTAACAGAGTGACAGCGACAAGACAAGACACATAATAAAAGGAATAAAATAATAATATACGAATTTACAAGATAGACAAAGTGCAAAAAAAGCAAAAAACAATATATAATATAGACAATTGTATGTGCAGTTATGTGTGCAAATTTGAAGTANAAAAGAAGATGCAATGTGTCAAGTTCACACTTACTGTACTGTATATCACTATACAATGTTGTAGTGTTTACTCTGAGGTACAGTTGCTGCATGCTCATACATGTTTTACCTGTACATATTGGTAACGCAGCTCCTTCACTCTTTCACCATTTCTTTCAAACGGAACAGTGTAGAGCTGCTTCATATTCATTTGGTGTCTTTTCAGCACCCTATCAATGGTTGAGATGCTGACTGTTTGGATGTTTTGAAAGATGTTGTTGTCCTCTATAATGGCACTTTTTATCTCCCTTAGTCTTATTGCATTGTTTTCTATTACCATGGTGCAAATGGCCTCCTCCTGTTCACGTGTGAAAAGGGGCCCTCTGCCACCCCTGTGAATTTGTCTTGCAGTCTTATGTGGGAAAAAAAATTAGTAATGAAAGTACAGTGTACAATGCTTATTGTTAGATTACATACCTATTCTGTTGACGAAAAGTCTGAATAATCGAGGACACAGTTGTTCTTCCAACATTTGGCTGCACCCTTCGACCAGCCTCGGCCATTGTAAACCCATGATTGAGAACGTGGTCTACGAGTGTGGCTCTAATCTCATCAGGAACGCGCATATGTCCTTGGCCTCTTCTGCCTCTTCCTCGGTTTTGCCTTCCAACTCCTCCACCACGCAGCCTCACTCCTCTTCTTCGTCTTCTCTCTGGCTGTTGACCCCGTCCAATTCCTTGTCCTTCCATTGTCAAACATTGTAACATTCTGTTGCTCCGGCTATATATATACCTGCTAGTTGATGCTTCATGAGAAGCACCATCGTTAGAGAAAGTCAAGATTCACCTGGGAGCAATTTACCAATTCAGGACAGATTTAGAAAAAAGTCTAATGGAAATATAGAAAGTATAGAAATATGCTTGACATATTATGATAACTTGTTCAACCATTTTGCATGTAAAGACTTATGCTATGAGCTTGTGCCTAAATGTTGTGGGGGGTGAGACTATTCAACAGAGACCCAATATAATACATTTTGATCAACATGACATAAGCAACTGATAATGTAGGAAACAACTGAGAATTGTACATAATTATTTGCATGGATGTACCAAAGCATTTGCAACTTGTTCAAAGAAATGAGAAACTGCTTTTTTGATGTGCACAAGTGACACAATGATGTGAGAATTGAACAGGTAGTTTTGAGAATTTCAATTCTGATCTGAGAAATGTACCAAAGCGACTGAGAAAAACTGTAAGAGAAAAAGACTCCTGCAGATCTCATTGAACTGTTTAGCTAAATTAAATTTGGTATTAAATTTTTTTAAGTAGTAAAATACTGTGGCCAAGAATAAAATCTGACAAGATGTTACCAGCAAAAAAGTTAAATATAATTGTTTCTGCATAGAATGGGTTGCAGTCTTAACCTGCCATGCTGAAAAATGATTCATGTGAGTCGGTTATAGCGAGTCTGGGCGAACATGCTGTAAATTTATGGAACCACATCGCTCCCTGTTGATCACTGTTCCTGTAATTATGACAGCTGTTTTTGTTTGAGTCTTGCCAAAGTTGACTGCACGGTTGAAATTTTGCCCTTTTTGCCCCCCGTTTGCCCCCTGTTGCCAAAGTTGACTGCAACAGGGGCAAAAAGTTGACTGTTAAGTGATGCAGAATATGCAGAACAAGGTTTTTTGTTTTGTTTTTTGCTTCAGTAGCCTATTTGCTTCTGTAAAATGTCCAGGTGAACACATGTCCACGTGCAGAGTGATAGTGACTTTCTTGTTGCAGACACTGATAAGCTGAAGCTTTCGTATCAGGTTTTTGTATTAGACAGATGTGATTCTGAGCACTGTGTAATATGCTGCACAGAAATACACTGCACTGTCAGTTAGTGTGAGGTTGTTGATAATCAGAGTGCCATTTTTCTGTCCATCTCCCTCCAATTTGATCTTGTTTGCTGATGTGCCAAATTCAGGCTCTTTAGTCTCTTGATCATAATTAAGGTATCCCATCAACTTGAAGCCCAACAAGTCCTGACTTTGTTTGTACCATAGTATTCTGTAATAGCTCGGGATATTATGAGTGCAGATGATCACAGAAGATTCATCTTGATTCTTGACGAGGTTCGCAGGCGTCTGATCAACATTTTTACCAAGACAAGCAGCTGTGGAGTAAAATAAAACAGTGTATAATGTGTAAATCAGTGAGAAACAGTTTACAGCAAAGATTTGTACAAAGACATTTTTTAAACAAGTGCACGTTTGTTGTTATTACCTGTAAACATCATTATAGATACACATACGCTAAGGAACGTGCTCATCATGGCTTCTTTCACGTGCTTCTGCCATGAGGAAGTGATGTCAGCTATATTTCATCTCTTCTCAAATGATGGGTCTTGACACTAAAATCAGTGACAGGTCTTTTCTGATAAAGTTGTGGACATCAGGGGAAACATTATGACAAAAATCATAATAAAACTAACCATAAAAAATCAGGGTGAGTAGGACACTTTTTCCAAGTCATCTCAAAGGTAAAAACTGTCCCAGTCATCCTGAATTCCCCCTAATTATGCATTACTTAGGCTAGAAATTTGGCTGGAAATTTGTTGAACCACACTGCCCCCTGTTGATCAGTATTCATCTCTTACTTTAATGCACCTGTTTTTGTACATCTCTGCCTAGTGTTTGATTCACTGTGTTCGCTCACTGCACAGAAATATATGGCACTGTCATCCGGCTCCAAATTCTTCACAGTTAGAGATCCATTCTCAGGAACTGTTTTATTAGCCAAAAATTTATTTTTCTCAGAATCTCCATATTCTGGTTCGGTGTAAGAGGTTGTGAATGCTACGAGTCTCATAGTCTCTCCTGGACGCTGACGGTACCAGTACATCAGTCTGTAGGTTGAACCCTTACTGTGTGTGCAATTCATATAAGCAGATTTCCCATTTTGTTCCCAAAGAATTTTAGGCTCTTGAACAACATCATCCCCACCCATAGTGCCTGTGGGGAAAAATAAAATAAATTTGGTAAGATTATAAGGTTATTGTTTCATTTGCTATGGATATCATTTTAAAAAGCTTTTGATACCTTGACTCAAATGCAGTAACAGAATCAATAAAATAATGTCCCTAGTCATGTTGAGTTTTGGTGGAGTGTAGAGTGAGTCCCAGCCCTACAATAAATACAAACTCTAGTTGTTATTTTACAGGATATGACATCATAGGTTATGACACTACAGGGGGGAAAGCAGTATAAACATGAAATATTAACGTATGAACAGTTAAGCATAAACACCAGCACACAGCTGATTTGCTGAGAAATTGACTGGTACAATAAAAGCTTTCAAAATTTAGATTTTGCTCATTTAGATTTCATTACCACTAGCAAGAATCCCTTATGTTAGCTTTAACACACTGGTGGCCGAGAAACTGCATAATGGGCTGATGATGCCATAGGTGGCTCATTGTGTATTAGTCCGCAAGTTTTGGATTTCGCTTGTCCATTAGACAGTGTGATATGTTAAATGTCACTGCTAAATTGATTGTTTTAACTGTAATAATCAATATATGACACGGTAAAACATTAAAAATTTGATTTTGTAATTAAAACAAAGCACTTTTTTAGCTTTAATAACGCACCTTCTATGGTGGTCGAGAAACTGCACTGTGAAATGGGCTGATGGTGCAACAGGCTGCTCAGAGTAGCTATTTGTCCCATATGCCAGGTTCAAGGGTTCATAAAAAAAGATTGGTGCATTAAAAACAGCTACAAATTTAGATTTTGTTAGAATATCCTGATTATAAAACTTAGCTTTAATGCATCCTCTATGCTGGCAGCAAAACCATGTGTGAAATGGGCTTATGACGCAATCTGTTTGTTAAGACCTTCTCAAATGTCACACTTCACATGCACTTACTGTTTTGTGGACTTATAATGGCCGCCACTGTACGGATGATTGTGAACTCCACAAGATCGTATGGCAGTGTTTCCCAACCCTGTTCCTGAAGGCACACCAACACTACACATTTTCGAATTCTTCCCAATCAAACACATCTAATTCAACTCATCAGCTCAGGCTGGGACACTGCAAATGGGTATCCCGTTTATCAATTTAAGTGCTCATAAGCACCGCCTTTGCAACCGATATGCACTCTCGATGCTTACTTTTGCAGAGCCCGCACCGAAGACTTCTTGGAATCGCATCGCCCCCTGTTGATCATTGCTCCTGTAATTAATTATGGCAGTTGTTTTTTGTTGAACTCTTGCCAAAGTTGAATGCACTGGTATCATATGGACCCTCAGTTAAAATCTCGACCCTTTTGCCACCTTATGGCACCAGAACTGATGCTCGAGCAAAATTCACAATTTAAGAACTGACTGCATGATACAGGATGTTACAGTGGAATTTAAATCAGAATTGCAAATGAAGGAAATTTAACAAAATATAATGGAATTTGTTTGTTCAAGAATATATTGGTTCAGTATATTAGTAATGTTTTAGTTATTTTTGACTAATTATGTCTATTTATTAACTCATATGCAGAGTATATATTAAATTTTATATATTTTAGGGTAAGGAATGTAGAATATGCAGAATTATTTTTTTTTTTCTTTTATATTTGCTGCTGTAAATTAGCTAGACCTATTGTTGTTGTTTTTAACGTTGAATTTCTTTCTGATTAGTGCTTCTGATATAAACTCCCTTTATTATTGCTTTGTGATCTTTCTTGTTTTTTAGATATGTATCTTCTTGTACAGCACAATGGCCAACTACTGTTGTTCTTATTGTGCTATATAAATAAAAGTTTGATTGATTGATTGATTGATTGATTGATTGATTGATTGATTGATTGATTGATTGATTGATTGATTGATATTGTGTACTGGCACTGAATCAAACCCCAGGTGTGAAGAGAACTGCCAAATATGCTTGTCACAGGAACAAGCCGTTTAAAAGATGAGGTTTTTGTATTCGACAGATGTGATTCTGAGCACTGTGTAATATGCTGCACAGAAATACACTGCACTGTCAGTTAGTGTGAGGTTCTTGATAATCAGAGTGCCATTATTTCTTCCATCTCCGTCCAATTTGATCTTGTTTCCAAATGCAGACTCTTTATTCTCTGTACCATAATTAAGGTATCCCATCAACTTGAAGCCCAACAAGTCCTGACTTTGTTTGTACCAATATATTTGGTCATAGCTCGGTATATTATGAGTGCAGATGATCACAGCAGATTCATCTTGATTCTTGATGAGGATCGCAGTCGTCTGATCAACATTTTTACCAAGACAAGCAGCTGTGGAGAAAATAAAACAGTGTATAATGTGTAAATCAGTGAGAAACAGTTTACAGCAAAGATTTGTACAAAGTCATTTTTTAAACAAGTGCACGTTTGTTGTAATTACCTGTAAACATCATTATAGATACACATACGCTAAGGAACGTGCTCATCATGGCTTCTTTCACGTGCTTCTGCCATGAGGAAGTGATGTCAGCTATATTTCATCTCTTCTCAAATGATGGGTCTTGACACTAAGATCAGTGACAGGTCTTTTCTGATAAAGTTGTGGACATCAGGGGAAACAATATGACAAAAATTATAATAAAACTAACCATAAAAAATCAGGGTGAGTAGGACACTTTTTCCAAGTCATCTCAATGGCATAAACTGTCCCAGTAATCCTGAATTATGCATTACTTAGGCTAGAAATGTGGCTGGAAATTTGTTGAACCACACTGCCCCCTGTTGACCAGTATTCATCTCTTATTTTAATGCACCTGTTTTTGTACATCTCTGCCTAGTGTTTGATTCACTGTGTTCGCTCACTGAACAGAAATATATGGCACTGTCATCCGGCTCCAAATTCTTCACAGTTAGAGATCCATTCTCAGGAACTGTTTTATTAGCCAAAAATTTATTTTTCTCAGAATCTCCATATTCTGGTTCGGTGTAAGAGGTTGTGAATGCTACGAGTCTAATAGTCTCTCCAGGACGCTGACGGTACCAGTACATCTGTCTGTAGTCTGAACCCTTACTGTGTGTGCACTTCATATAAGCAGAATTCCCCTTTTGTTCCCAAAGAATTGCAGGTTTTTGCAAAACATCACTCCCACTTGCAGAACCTGTGCAAAAATAGAGTTTAGTGATAAACGTGTAAAGAGTAAATCATGGAGACAACTATGAAGGTGTTTTGATACCTTCACACCAATACAGTGATATAATTAATGGTATTATGGTTCTGATCATGTTGAGTTCTTGAACCCTGAGTTGATTCTTCTGCCTTGCGACACTGAAGCTTCAGCTGTTGTACAGGATGTGACAACAAAAGCTTAAGAGTGTCCGGAAAAGAAAGATGAATATTTCACCACTCATAGGTGTCTACCAAATCATGTCTCAACTAAAGACCTGGAGAGACCGTAATTTATTACGTAATTATCAAAGAGTAAATTAGTAAATGGGCTAGTGCGCCATCTTCTGGCTAGATGTGGGTATTCATTTGGTGCATGACTCTTATAGTGCTTTATGGGTATTCTCTAGCCGTTAAATGTACATTGGTTGTACACTCGTTATTGCAGCGCATTGTGGGATTGACTGAGTCCAATCAATAATATCCATGATCTCGGACACCACTACAAATGGTTGTCCCCTCAAATAGTGCCCTATAAGGGTATAGGGGCGATTTCAGACACGGCCGTTGTCTTTGCCTGAGTTCTCAGTTGTATCCATGTTTTTTTTTTATTAGTGCGCACCTGTTCCCTGTTTCTTTGATTATCATTCTCAGTGTATTTAAACCCTCAGTTTCCTCTGTTCTGCTTCATTAGTGGTTTGTTGTTTTCGAGTTCTTGGTGTTCATTAAAAGTATCATTTATAATTTTTCCTGTCATTTATCATCTTTTGGATCTTACAGACCCATTTTTAACCTCCAATGGTAGATATAAACGATTGCATGATATACTTTTGTTCCAAAAAAACATTTCTGTTACTGCAGAAACTAAATCTGTTAGTACTGATCCTAACTTAGTTGTTAATAGATGCTGGCAGGAAATAAAACCACATCCTTCTGCATAATTTAAGAAGAACTGATGAATTTATATTTTTTGTGACTTCTTTAGGTCAACAAAATGTCCCAATTTGGTCCATGGCCAGTGTTGACAGTTAATGTGCAATATATACCTGTAATATTTCTTATTCATTGTTTTGGCTTATCTCAACTGTTTTGACATGCAGCACATTGGTTGTAACAGACTGCCACCTGTTGACTAATGCTGTCACTGATCTTTCATGTACAGAATGTTTTTGTACAGCACTCTCCAGCCTTTGACACACTGTGTTGACTCACTGAACAGAAATATATGGCAGTGTCTTCTGGCTCTAGATCTTTCACCATTAGAGATCCACTTTCAGCATCTTTTTTATCAGGTTCAAATTATCAACTTCTCCAAAGTCTGGCTCTCCCTGAGCAGTAGTGATCACAATGAGTCTCATAGTCTCTCCTGGACGCTGGCGGTACCAGTACATCACATAGTAAGCAGCACCCTTATTGTGTGTGCAGCTCAGAACTGCAGAACTCTCTTTTACTTTCCAAAGAAAAGGTTCTTGTACAACATCACTATCACCTGCAGTGCCTGTGAATATTAAAAAAGAAAAAGTGCATAGTAAAAGATTACAGTTCAAAATTGTATTTCAGTTACAATGGAGATAATTTTAACATATTTTAGATACCTTTGCTGCAGTGTAGTAACAGAATTAGTGAAATAAAGATTGTAATCATGTTCAGTTCTGATGCAGCATAGACTGAGTCCCAAGCTTTGATGATTCAAACTTTTCATTTATACAGGATGTGACATCATAGGTTATAAGAGTCATGAGTAAAGCATTATGAATGAGGAATATGATCATCTTTACTAAGAGAGAGCAAAGTCTGATGGTTAATAATAGTACAGAGAACACTTACCAAGAATGTTGACTGTAAAATAAAAAAAAATGCATAAGCTTATTAACTCTATTAGCAAAACACTATTGTAAAAAGAAATTAACCCTGTAAAGATATATGAAATAATAGTCAAAGAATAGAATAGAATAGAATAGAATGGTTTATTGGACCTTTAGACAAAATAATAGAAAAAAGTTTGCATATGTATTTTTTGTAGAATATTATATTTGATACCTCAGGTTTTTATATATACAGGTTTATATATATAGTGCTGTGCAATATAATGATGATTAAGAGATCAAATAAACATTCCTCAAAAGCCTGATGAATCATATTTGATACTTGATGGATAATCAGTAAACTTTAGGTGCCTCAGTCCAGTAAGTTTGTTTTGAAATATTAACAATATAAAAGTTATTCTATACGTTTCAATATTGTTTCAGTTTAATATAATTCTAAAAACGTCCCCCTTCTTCAGGACACCACAACCTGAAGGGGGGATGTTTTTTAGAATTATGCTAAAAGGCATTTTACTTGCTAAAAAAGTCAGATGACAGAACTTTTCAGCTAGTTTTGATCAAACTAGCTGAAGAGAGGCCTTAGAAATTTGTGTGTCAAATACGATACAGCATGCGCTATATATTAAATGTGTTGTGCAGAAACTTAGATCACATGATTTCACAGACATGACTTGTAATATTTTAATTAAGATACATTGTACTATGTCACTGTAAATGACTATAAATACGAACTGAATATACTGTTTACATCCCTGTTGACAATTTTATATGTTTGCAAGCATCAATATTCAGACCACATGACTGCTATGTCTTCTCAGTGGATATTAGCAGGAAATTCAACTGAGCCCTTCAGCAGGTGCAGAAGCCCTTCAGTGGTTAATTGTGCAGCAGTACCGGTGCTTTCAGAGCTTTTTGTATTGTGACATGACTGCATATCACACCGTGTAAACTAGCTGCACAGTAATACATCGCACTGTCACTGGGAGCAAGATCATTGATTTTTAAGGATCCATTCTTGGCTCCATCTCCATTCAAATTGATTTTGTCTTTGAAATCATCCTCTGGATAATAATTTTTATTCCAGATATATCCCAGTAATGTAAATTCATGGCTTAGTGTTTGCATGTACCAGAGGATCACAGTGTAAGATGGTACGTCGTGTTCGCAGACGAGTTCTGCAGAGTCTCTCTCTGTTTTAATTAGATTTGAGGGACTTTGATGAACGCTGCCATTGATAACAGAACCTGTGAAAAGAAACAAAAATGGTAAGAGCACACTGCACTATTACTAAACAACTCCTATTAAACTCATATTTTATATGATAAAATATTTACCTGTAAGCCAAAGTAGTGAGACAAGGAGAACCCTGATCATGTTGATTTAGACTGGAGAAATATTCTAAGTGGAATAAGCATTGCAACACCACAACCCTATGAGCCCTGCAATATCACAGTCCTTAAGTATTTTACAAATTCTAGTATGGACCCCCAGCGCCTCCTTCCCTCAGGTTTTGTAATTGCGTCAATTTCCTGCCATGGCATGGATTTCGGCTGTGAAGAAAGTTTAGAACTGAAAATGTTAAAATGCTTGTCTCCATGAATACTTGAATCATTTAAAACAAATTAGCATATAATCATAACTGAGATATTCATGTGAATAAATGTTTCAAATATACTGTATCTACGCTTTATATTGACGTAGTCAGAGCATGACTATAAATAATTCAGCAGGTGATTTAATCATAATTTTGTACCAGAGTGCTTCTTTTTGGTAGTATTTTCTTTGTTTTGATAAGTGAATATGCACAAGGTGTTCTTTAATGTTTAAAACTATATATTAATCTTCTTAAAAACATATTTCTTTTTATTAGTTATTTTTGTGGAAGTTTGGAAGACGCTTTGGATGTGTGTACCTTGATCTTTCATATGTGGAAGTTTGTGGAAAATGTTATATTTTGGTAACAATGAGCTTCATATCACAGTGGGGTTTTTGTATTAGACAGAGGTGATTCTGAGCACTGTGTAATATGCTGCACAGAAATACACTGAACTGTCAGTTAGTGTGAGGTTCTTGATAATCAGAGTGCCATTATTTCTTCCATCTCCTTCCAGTTTGATCTTGTCTTTAAATTCCAATTCTGGGTTTTCATATTCAAGATTAAGAAACCCCATCAAGTTAAAGCCCATGATGTCTTTTTTGTACCAAAGAATACGATCATAGTTTGGTATTTTGTGTGCACATTTGATCACAGCAGATTCATCTTGGTTCTTTATGAAGTCACCAGGTGACTGGAGAACTGTTTTACCAAGACAGACGGCTGTAATGAGAGAAAATATACATTTAAAATAATAATAATAATAATAATAACTGTAAGCAGTGCAGCACAAGTTCACATATTATAAAGTAATACAGCTAAATAAAACGTTAAATAGAATTACCTGTGAGGCATACAAGACAAACACAAACACTTAATAGAGTCATTTTTGTATGTGCTCAAATGCATTGCTATGCATCAAATGCTGGAAGGCACTTCTAACAGGAAATGATGTCATCTCTGAAGGCATTGACAACAGTTACATAGTAGAACGAAAATCTATGCATTTGTAAGAAGAAAGCTTTAAGATGTGGAAGAATTTTATACTCATAAATACACAAAACATTAAAAAAAAATGCATTTATTTAAAAAAGGCATTGTAAAATTTGTACAGTACAAATGTAGTTCTAAATGAAGCAATAATAGAGAAATGGCTCCCTCTATCATTGTGGGATAGTGAGTTGCTACTGTTTCAATGGGTTTTCTCTTACATTATTAGAAATTGCAGTACATATAAGCTGGGATAATGTACATTTAACTTGTTATTATCTCAGAATAAACCCTGATAGGGTGAACTCAACAAATAGATTGAGTTTGGTTTGCTGACTGAACAATTCCCTGCTTATTACACAGCTACTCACTTTTCACTGTAATTGTTATGCTGATGATAGGTTATGAACAAATTCCTATTGCATTTAAAAATACAAAAGATAAACGATATTGCAAGAGAACTGAATGGTATTCAGCGGTTATTCAATGGTCTTTTCTCAAACTATTACCCCAATCCTCAGTATTATTGACAAATTGTAGAATATTATCAGTTATCTATTGAGAGATAAAGATGCACCAGCCGATCTTCTTCTTGAAATGATAAAACCTCAGTGCTTGGCCAAATTATTTTTGGTCATTGGTAATTGAAGACTGAAATAGCTCTGAATAATTGTACAACCTGACAAGAATAGAACAACACAAATTTTATAAAAATCAGTTCTACATAGAAAAGCTTGCCATACAGTAAAATAATTCACTGTTTCCAGTTCCAAAAAAGCTAATAAATAAATACAAATCTTAGTGATAAGCACTTGAAGTACTGGTTCATGTGAGTCAGTTCAGATGTACTAACTACAGCAAATTTGGATGAACAGGCTGCACATTTGTTGAATCACATCGCCCCCTGTTGATCATTGTAATTATTAGTGGCAGCTGTTTTTGTTTAACTCTTGCATAAGTTCACTTCACTGTGTGCTGGCTCACCAAGCAGAAATAGACGGCACTATCATCTGACTCCACATTGTTCACAGTCAAAGATCCGCTCTCTGGAACAGTTTTGTTTGCTGAGAATTTGTTTGGATCAGAATCTCCATAGTCTGGTTCACTCAAACTGCTTGTGAACACAATAAGAGTCATAGTTTGTCCTTGCCGTTGTCGATACCAGTACATCTGGTTGAATGAAAAATCCTTTTTGTGTGTGCAGTTCATTTGAGCAGAACTCCCCTTTACTGCCATTAAAACACCTGGACTTTGTGAAACATCACTGGTACCTGCAATTGGAAATAGAAAGAAAAATAAAAATATTTCTGTGAATATTTCAAGAAGTTATTATTCTACTATGTTACAATAAAGATCATGAATACATTGGCTCAAATGTAGTGACAGAATGAACAGAATAATGTTCCTCATCATGTCACGTTGAGGCTGGATGAGTTAAAGTCGATGTCAAGCGAATGTTGCGACAGGCTTTTCTTCCCTATTGTGACGTATATTCAAGTGAAACGGCTCCTTAAACAAGAAAAAATATGGGGCAGGACTTGATTTTGTCCACCGGCAGCCCTCAAGCTGAGAAAAACATCATCGGAGAAGAGAAGAGATGTTGCTGCAAGATGGTTATGAGAGCACATGAATGAAAAAAAAATAATGATGTGCACAGATAAATCATTTACAATAAATACTGCAACATTCCATTTGATTTCATAGTGACATCAAATTATAATATTTTGCTAATACAGGATGTGACATCAGTATCATGGTAGTGGTGATCTCAGGGTGGGGCAAAATTCTGAATTTAAAAACTAGCTTCTTTTTAGCTCCGGAATTGCGATGTGAATTGAATTGACCACATGCTACAGTATGCAAAGGAGCACTTTAGCAAGACTAGAACCTATTGTGTTTAGCACTGGCACTGAGTCAATATCCACAGGTGTGAAGAGAACTGCAAATATGCTTGTCACAGAAACAAGACATTTACAAGAGGAGGTTTTTGTATTAGACAGATGTGATTCTGAGCACTGTGTAATATGCTGCACAGAAATACACTGCACTGTCATTCGGCATGAGGTTCTGGATAGTCAAAATGCAATTTTTCTGTGCATCTCCATCCAATTCGATCTTGTTTGTGAATTCAGCCTCTTTATTTGGAATTTTATATTGAAGGTATCCCATCAACTTTAAGCCTGACATGTCCTGACTTTGTTTGTACCACAGAATTTGGTTGTAGCTCTGTATATTGTGAGTGCATGTGATCACAGCAGATTCATCTTGACTCTTCAAGTGATCATCAGGCGTCTGGTGAACAGTTTTACCAAGACAGGCAGCTGCGGAGAAAAAAAACAACTGTTGTTTATATTAATGTTTAGGTGAAATAATCTTGTTGATTTAACAAGTGTATATTTGTTTATTTTTACCTGTAAACATCATTAGAGATACAGATACACCAAGGAACATGTTCATCATTGTTTTTTCCATCAAGTTTTTCTGCTATGAATTCAAGGCACAAGCAGAAGGAAGTGATGTCAGCTATACCAGTTGTACTGGTGTAACCTGAGAGAAAAGAGTAATAAAATGGGGGCAGTCAGATTCAGTCTACAGAATGAGTTTTGAATAAATATTAGGACTGATATGCAAATCACAATGATTATGACGTTAAAGATCATTCATATTTACTTTATGCAAACAGATTAATTTACATTTCAAATAGGCTGAAATTTGTTCAACCACACTGACACCTGTCTTTTTTAAGACATTTAAAAAACTTTTATGTAAATTTCTCCTTAAAGATTGATTTTTGCTTGTCGTTGTATTGCTTAAATGCCCACTTAGAGAACTTTTGCACATTGCACTTACTTTATATTTCTTTGGCTGTTTGGCTGGAATTTATCAACTTCATTGTAAAGAAGAATAGAATTATCTCAAAGATTTGTTTATATGACTTAGTATAAAATGAACCTTGTTTGATATGATGTGTTCATGTATTAATGGTGGTAACAGTTGTAGATATTGCATTACTTTTTGCAATATCGTTAAAATGTGTTTTACACGTGTGAATGTAATCTTAAATCAGTTGTTGGTAAAGGAAATAAAACCACCTCCATCTGGAAGTGAAACAGAAGTTGGTTCCATCTAAATTCAGAACAATATTTAAATGAATAAATTCACATTGAATTCTTCAAAAATTACAGAACAAAATATCCCAATAATGGTAATCTCTAGTCCATGGTCTGTGCTGTTTTGTCTGGACTCAATCTCTACTGAACCAGTTTTAAATCAAATTCTGCCAACACATTGTTTTACAAACTGAGGTTGAAGTTATTTTCTGTGATAATGGAGAGCATGCAATAAATAGTGTCAGTACCTTGTATTTTGACCTATAATACTCTTGATCGTTTTGACTCATCTCAACTGTTCTGACATGCAGCACATTGGTTGTACCAGACTGCCACCTGTTGACTAATGCTGTCACCGATCTTTCATGTACAGAATGTTTTTGTACAGCACTCTCCAGCCTTTGACACACTGTGTTGACTCACTGAACAGAAATATATGGCAGTGTCTTCTGGCTCTAGATCTTTCACTATTAGAGATCCACTTTCAGCAACACTTTTATGAGCTTCAAATTTATCTTTATCAACATCTCCAAAGTCTGGGTCCGAACCAGCAACAGTGAATACTATGAGTCTCATGGTCTCTCCTGGACGCTGGCGGTACCAGTACATCTGTTGGTATGAAATATCCTTATAGTGTGTGCAGCTCATATTAGCAGAATTCCCTTTTGATTTCCACACAATTTTAGGCTTTTGAACAACATCATCTCCACCCATAATGCCTGTGGAAAAATTGTAAACAAACTGATAAGAATATAAGGTTATTGTTTCAGTTGCAGTGGAGACAATGTTACAGAGTTTCTCATACCTTGGCTCCAGTGCAGTAACAGAATCAATGAAATAATGTCTCGAGTCATGTTGAGATTTGGTGGAGCGCACAGTGAGTCCCAGCCTTTGAAATAATTCAAACTCTACCTGTTGGTGAACAGGATATGACATCATAGATTGTAACCGTAATAAACAAACCTGTGTGAACATGTAATATATATATTACTACTCAAAAATCGATTGATTTATAAAACCCTTTTTATAATACAAATATGCGGTACTCAAAATTAAAGTGAATCTTTAATATGGGAAATCAAATGAAGGCCTTGTGACATTATTAAACCGTGTGAATATCACCTCACTCAAGAGCTCTTGTCTGATAAGCTGTCATTTACAAAAAAATAAGTTTACTTCAAGTTCATTTTATTCAGTATATTTTAAGTATACATTATGTAATAGGTATAGCCAACTAATATTAGTGCACTACTAGCATACTTGTAAGTTAACTATTTCATGATTGGGACTAAATCGGCCAACTTTTTAGTGTATAAAAGTATACTTTTAAGTGCAACAGTAGTAAACTTTAAATACACAACTAGTTTACAATTATGTTTTACTGTTTATAATGCAACTACACTACAAGTGAAGTTGTACTGAAAGTTCAGTAGTTAAATACTACTTTTATACTGCAAGTATACTTGTATGTTTTCTTTACTTTTTTCAAACAATTTAAATTTATAAGACAGTATGTTAAACTATGTGGAAAAAAAGTGTTTAATAGGCTACTCAATCAAGAGTAAACATAAGTATACTTAGAATACTTCATTTTTTAAGTATATCTTTATCAAAAGATTTAGTACAAGTATAGGCCAAATATTCTTTGACATTTATGTCAGTACAAATCAAGTATACTTAAGTGCAATTTTAGGTATATTTCTGATAAGTACATACAAAGTATACTTTCTTATTTGTAGTTTTAAAGAAGTAAAGCACACTTGAATAAACTTCTTTTTGTAAGAGGTGCTCTTAAAGTGTTACATTTCTTAGTTATTGAACTCAGCTGAATTACACATTAAATAAATAATAATATATACATAATCAAAAAGGCATAAAAGATTTGGCATGCTGTACTGAAAGCTCATTTTGAGATCAACCCAGATCAAGCTACTGCTTAGATACCTTGAAAAAAATTAATGGGATTAGATGAACAAGCTCCTTCCGACATTTTATCTTCCAAAAACTTAATTTAACATAGGTTTAGGGGTTTGTTCAAATTCAGTTAAGTAATTAAGTGTGAGTAACAGTGATGTGTCCTTTAGTAAGCAGTCTAAGCACCATTAATAATAGGCTACATACTAATCCAAAATCATAGTACAGAGGGTATTTTCTTTTGCAACCATCACATTATTGCTCATTAGAATGCAAAGTTGAGTTAAGCCACAAATAGAAAGCTTAGCCGGTATCTTTTGTTGATAACCCATTAGAGTAACTGTGCCAGGTTTTTGTATTAGACAGAGGAAGTTTAGAGCAGTGTGTCATATGCTGCACAGAAATACACAGCACTGTCATTCGGTGTGAGGTCTGTGATAGTCAGAGTGCCATTTCGCCTTCCATTTCCCTTCAGAATAATCTTGTTGGTAAATTCTGTCTCTTTGTTGCCAGTTTCACCATTAAGGAATCCCATTAGTTTAAGTCCCAAGGTGCCCTGGATCTGTTTGTACCACATCATTTGGAAATAACCTGATATGTCATGTGTACATACAAACACAGCAGATTCATTTTGCTCCTTTATTGATTTAGGAGGAGTCTGGAGAACAGTGTTACCGAGAGTGGAAGCTGTGAAGAGACAGATAAATGACATTAAATGCTGAAGTGTCAATAAAATAAGATTTATACACAGTTGTTGTGACAAAAATCAAGAAACACTTGATAAGAGACATTATTACCTGTGAGCCACATAAATGTGACAGAGAAACTCAGGAGTATATTATTCATGCTGTTTCTCTGTACTGTGTGACTCGGTTGATGAAATGAATAAAGACAATGGAGGATGTGATGTCACCAAGGGAATTTCTGACAACTCAAGTTCATGATTTTACAAACTATATCCAGGCAGGCCCTTTGTTCTTAAATATACTGACAATTATATTTGTTTATTGTGTAATGATATAGTGAATAATTTCTGACTCATTATTTTGTGATTGTGAACCGTGTATTTCATGAATGAATGTGAAAGTCATGTGTATATTCTTACACTGAAACACATTTTAATTGAATAAATGGCTGAATAAATAAAATTGCACACTTAAAATCAGATTTTTATTTTAGAGTCTGAAAACATTTTCAGTCTTATAGACTTTTAAATTGTTAAAAAGTAGGCTATTATTTTTGGTACTACAATTACATTTTCAGATGTATTTCAGATATATGCTACAATTTTAATATAATCAGTAATATTATGCAGTGTGACTTGCATTCTGTGTTATGTGTCATTCCTGCAACTCTTCTATGTTGCACTATCTCTCCATATATTTTAATGTATCATATGTGCCATTTATTAGTTGTGCCACATTGCCACCTATTGACAAATATTGTCAGTGCCATATTGTTTTTGATGTAGGCTACTGAGAAATCTATATACCACTTTTATCTGGCTTTAGATCTTTCTCTGTAAGAGAGACACTTTTAGAAGCACTTTAAAGAGCTTCAGATTTGTTTTATCAACATCTTTAAAGTCTGAATCTGCATAAGCAGTAGTGAATACTAATCATCATATCTCCTGGACACTGCTCATTCTATAGGCAGCAGTATGCAGTCCACAACTGCAGAACTCTGTTTTGCTTTCCAAAGAATAGGTTATTTTACAACATCAAGTCTGATGGTTAATAATATCCTGTCTGTAATATGAGAAGTGTTGTAGGAGAAAAAGAATAGGACACTGAAGAAAGTTCAACACTCTACTTCAGCGATAAAAACAAACAAAAAAATGAAGCACACATGTGATGTATATCTAAAGTCATTTTACTCATTAGTATGCTTGAATTGGATCATCAAAGGTCAGCAGCACAGACAATGGCCCCTATTATACACCCGGTGCAATGCGACGGCAGGCGCGATGCAAGTGTTTTTTGCTAGTTTCAGCCTGACGCATTTATCATTTTCACGTCCAGAGCCCACATTGTTTAAATAGCAAATACACTCGCAAACATCTGTTCGCCCATGGGCGTGCTGGGCTGAAAACAAGGTGTGTTCAGGTGCATTGTTGGCGTGTTGCTGTTTTGAGGCAACTGAAAACGACTGCGCCATTGACCAACAAAAACCTGGTCTAAAGTTATGGTGCAGTATTTTTTTTGTTGTTGTTGTTATTAAGCGTGTGTTAGTAATATGCCATGGTGAAAGAGCACCTGGCTTTTAAAGGGAGTGGGAGATGAGACTCTGATTGGATTATTGCACATTACAACAGGCTGTTATGGCCTAATGGTTAGAGAGTTTTTGTGTATTGCTAAGCTGCTAGTGTGCATTATAATCACTGAACCACTAGTCCAGATGCAGACTGGGAATGAATTTGCAGTCACTGATAATCTTGTAACAGGGGAGGAGTTTTTGTATTAGACAGATGTGATTCTGAGCACTGTGTAATATGCTGCACAGAAATACACTGCACTGTCAGTTTGTGTGAAGTTCTTGATAATCAGAGTGCCATTATTTCTTCCATCTCCTTTCAGATTGATCTTGTTTGTGAAATCAGTCTCTTTATTATCATCTTTGTAATAAAGGTATCCCATCAACTTGAGGCCCGACATGTCCTGACTTTGTTTGTACCATAATATTCGTTCATAGTTCGGTACATTATGGGAGCATGTGATCACAGCAGATTCATCTTGATTCTTGACGAGGTTCGCAGGCGTCTGATCAACATTTTTACCAAGACAAGCAGCTGTGGAGAAAATAAAACACATTTTTATAATTAATGTTTACACAGAAATAATCTGTATAATGTGAAAGTAACCTAAATATTTACTTATTGTTTACTTACTAATATTTGTTCATAATTACCTGTTATCATCATTAGATATACAAATATGCTAAGGAAAGAGTTCATCATGTCAGCTCTTTTTACGAAGTGATTCTGCTGTGAATTAAAGGCACAAGCAGGAGGAAGTGATGTCAGAAGGAGTCTGGAGAACAGTGTTACCGAGAGTGGAAGCTGTGAAGAGACAGATAAATGACATTTAATGCTGAAGAGTCAATAAAATAAGATTTATACACAGTTGTTGTGACAAAAATCAAGAAACACTTGATAAAAGACATTATTACCTGTGAGCCACATAAATGTGACAGAGACACTCAGGAGTAAATTATTCATGCTGTTTCTCTGTGTGACTCTGCTGTGAGTAAATACGGTTGATGAAATGAATAAAGACAATGGAGGATGTGATGTCACCATGGGAATTTCATTATTGATTATGTTAAGTGATTATTCAATTTTGAAAGAATAAATTTGCAAATGTCATATTAGGAAATTTTGTGTTACTTGTATAACTACCATAGAGCACTTTATTCACTCTACTGAATCACACAATAATAAATAAATAACAATGAAAATGTTATCTAAATTACTTTTGCTTGTCATTGTATTGCTTAAATGTCCACTCACTCAGTATGAGGAAAACACATTGCACTTTATATTTCTTTATATTTCAGCTGTTTGGCTGGAATTTATTAACTTTATTGTAAAGAGGAATTGTCTCAAAGATATTTTTATATGATGTACAAAAATGTTGTAATGTCAGTTTGATATGATGTGTCCATGTATTAATTATGTTTAACGTGAACAAAATTTTAATTTGATCTTCACTTGTTGATTTTGCATCACTTTTGCACTAAGAAACATTAGTTTTACACATGTGAATGTAATCTTAAATCAGTTGTTGGCAAATGTTGGCAGGAAATAAAACCACCTCCATCTGGAGGTGAAACAGAAGTTGGTTCCATCTAAATTCAGAAGAACATTTAAATTAATAAATTCACATTGAATTCTTTAAATTACACAAAAAATATCCCAATAATGGTAATCTCTAGTACATGGTCATACTGTGTTGTGTCGGCACTCGATCTCTATTGAAACAAGTTCAAATTCTGCCAACACATTGTTTTACAAAGAATGAAGTTGAAGTTATTTTTTGTGATAATGGAGAGCATCTTACTCTCATAATGGACACCATAATACTCCTGATCGTTTTGACTCATCTCAACTGTTCTGACATGCAGCACATTGGTTGTACCAGACTGCCACCTGTTGACTAATGCTGTCACTGATCTTTCATGTACAGAATGTTTTTGTACAGCACTCTCCAGCCTTTGACACACTGTGTTGACTCACTGAACAGAAATATATGGCACTGTCTTCTGGCTCTAGATCTTCACCATTAGAGATCCACTTTCAGCAACACTTTTATGAGGTTCAAATTTATCTTTATCAACATCTCCAAAGTCTGGGTCTGAACCAGCAGAAGTGAACACAATGAGCCTCATGGTCTCTCCTGGACGCTGGCGGTACCAGTACATCTGGTAGTATGAAAGACCCTTAGTGTGTGTGCAGCTCATATTAGCAGAATTCCCTTTTGGTTTCCACACAATTTTAGGCTTTTGAACAACATCATCTCCACCCATAATGCCTGTGGAAAAAATGTAAACAAACTGATAAGAATATAAGGTTATGTTTCAGTTGCAGTGGAGACAATGTTACAGAGTTTCTCATACCTCGGCTCCAGTGCAGTAACAGAATCAATTAAATAATGGCTCTAGTCATGTTGAGTTCTGGTGGAGCGCACAGTGAGTCCCAGCCTTTGAAATGATTCAAACTCTACCTGTTGGTGAACAGGATATAACATCATAGATTGTAACCGTAACGAACAAACCTGCATGAACATGGAATATGTATTGGGGAAAGTTACTTTTAAAAGTAATGCACACACAAACTATTTTGTGTGTGCGTTAAATGTTACAACTTCCTAATTTTGGGCTAGGGTAGAAGGGGTAACATTGAGATTGTGACCATTGCGCGTGCGAGTGGTAGTAGCAAAAGACAAAACGCTACGAGAACTGCCAACAAACGGAGTTTATTTTACAATCAAAGAAGAGGCGTGAGATAATAAGGATAATAATACAAAAAATGAAGTATTAACAAAGTAACAAAAAAACATCAAAAAAAAAAAACAAAGACAATATTTACATGAAAAAGAAGCAAAAATAATAAACCAGGGAAAATGACAAAAGAGAGGCGCCAAAGAAAAGAAAAGAACAAAAAACAAAAACCCAAGCTACCTCAAGTTCAAAACTAACCTAACTTATGAAAAGAAAAATGAGAAAGCAAGTCTTCAGCGTGTCAAACGCCATAACTTACCTACCCTTTCTACCTAAACAAAACCTACATAAGTGGCGCTCACTTCTAACTGATGTGTCTATACATTGAAGTCACTGAGTGTTGCAACATGTACGTCACGTGACATACTACCTGTCCATTTCCCATAGGCAAGGAGAATAACAGTCGAAACAGAAATGACAACTCCAAACTGTACAACATAAGAGTGTCACTGCACAAAAGAAACTTAACCAAAAGAGGCAGATTACATAAGCACAAAAACAGGAAAGCCAAGCTAACTTCGCGTCCTTCCAGCCGCTCTTTTAAACCCTGGCGCCCGTACAGGATTGGCAGCGGGTAGCATCTCGTCATGCGAGCTGATGAAGATTGGCAGCCTCCCGAACCAATAACCGTCCCGTGTAGGCGTGCCTAGGAAAAAGGAGGAGGGGAGAAAAAAAACACACAGAGGCGCAAACTACCGGGACGTAACACATTACAATATTGCGTTACTCCCTAAAAAGTAACTAATTGCATTACTTAGTTACTTTTTATTGAGAGTGATGTGTTATGTTACTTTTGTGTTACTTTTTCTCATCTGAGCTGTTTGTTTGTTTTTATAACAAAAAAAACATTCTATTTTTGACTAATGTAAAGGCTCTTTCACACCAAAAGTGAAATGAATAAGCCTCAGGCTGAAGGAAATGCAAATTTATGTCGGTACAGTAGAGGGCGCAGCTCAAACAAACCTTTCAGCAGTGCTGCCATTCTGGAATACAGAAGAACAGGACACAGGAGAAGTAAATGATTAAATGTAATCTCACATTTAGTCTAAAACTAGTCTAGAATAACCATTATGTTCACACAGCGCACTCAACGCCTCTGCACTCCTGATTTCTCTCAAATATGGAGACAGGAGAGCTGTCAGTCAATAAATTGGAAAACAAAGTGTTACTTACTTGAAAAAGCAACTCAGATATTTTGTTGTAAATTAAAAAGTAATGCGTTACTTTACTTATTACTTACAGTATAGGCCAGTGTATACTTTTCTGTCAGTATAAGTATACTTAAGTGCAATTTTAGGTATATCTCTGAGAAGTACATACAAATACACTGAAACACTTTCTTATTTTTTAATTTAAAAGAAGTATACCAATATCACACTTGAAACTTTTTTGTAAGAGGTGCTTTAAAAGTTTAACATTGCTTAGTTATTGTACTCAACTGAATTACACATTAAATAAAATGCATATAATTATATATACATAGATATGCATATAGAGCAAAAGGTATAAAAGATGTGGCATGCTGTCCTGAAAGCTCATTTTTGAACTGCTCTTAATTATAATGAATCATACTGATGACATCCAGTTGAACTTGTGTGGACTTACAGATATGTCAGCATCTGAATGATCAAATAAAATATATAGATTAAATTGAGTTTGTGGAAGATGTCACATTTTAGTATAAAAAATGTGCCTGTTGAGAGTGAGTGAATATAGCTATGAAAAATCTACCATCTTTGCTCATGGGATCACAGGGGTCTAGTGAGATCACTCTGGGGCTAAAATGATATGGAAAATGATATTAAAATAATGCACTTTTGGGAACACATATGGATTGTTTATACAAGAATAAAAGTTACAGCCATAACCCTCACTGCTTCCTATCACTTCCTGTCTCTGATAGACAGAAAGATGCAGCAATAGATACACAGACGCTGCTTTGAGTAGTTTTTCAGTTTTTTTTCTTTTGGTAAGCATGTGATTAAACCATTTAGAATTATTAATGATTAAAAACAAGTATTCAAAATCATAAACTTTTAAATTCCCTTCTTTGTGTATTGCTAAGCTGCTAGTGTGCATTATAATCACTGAACAACTAGTCCAGGTGCAGACTGGGAATGAATTTGAAGTCACTGATAATCTTGTAACAGGGGAGGAGTTTTTGTATTAGACAGATGTGATTCTGAGCACTGTGTAATATGCTGCACAGAAATACACTGCACTGTCAGTTAGTGTGAAGTTCTTGATAATCAGAGTGCCTTTATTTCTTCCATCTCCTTCCAGTTTGATCTTGTTTTCAAACGCAGTCTCTTTGTTCTCACTACCAATATTAAGGAATCCCATGAGCTGAAGGTCCATGATGCTCTGACTTTGTTTGTACCACTGTATGACATTATAGCTTTGTACTTTGTGCGAACATTCAATCTCTGCAAATTCCTTTTCTTTCTTCAGGAGATCAGGAGGAGTCTGGACAACACTTTTACCAAGAATGGTCACTGTAGAGATACATATAAATTAATAAACAATATAAAGCTGTAAAGAGCTCATATATCTCAGTGACACAAAGTATTAGAAAAACACCTTTAGACTGAAAATAATTACCTGCAAGACACAGAACAAAGAAAGAAACACTGAGATGAGGAGCATTACTCATGTCGTCTCTCTCTGCTGATTGATTCCACTATGAATGAAATGCAGGCGATGAAGGAAGTGATGTCATCTAGTGATGCATTGCTGAATTCTGAACCGCATAAGCCTACTACTCTTACTGTTTCTGCCATATGGAAAATATAGTACAAGAGGTAGGCGTCTATAGTACGCGGTTCTGAATTCTTGAATAGGAAAGCATTAGCTTTCATTGCACAAGACATTGAATGGAAGATGTTCTTCATCTGTACCAGAGTGCCCCCTTTTGGAGAGTATATTCATATGATATGTGTACAAGGTGTTTTTGTACATCTGCCTTCAGTGTTTGATTCACTGTGTTTGCTCACTGAACAGAAATAAATGGCTCTATCATCTGGCTGTGCATTCTTCACAGTGAGAGATCCATTTTCAAGAACACTTTTATGAACTTCAAATTTACTCTGATCAGAATCTCCATAGTCTGGTTTGCTCAAACTGCTTGTGAACACAATAAGAGTCATAGTTTGTCCTTGCCGTTGTCGATACCAGTACATCTGGTTGTATGAAAAATCACATTTGTGTGTGCAGTTCATTTGAGCAGAACTCCCCTTTACTGCCATTAAAACACCTGGACTTTGTGAAACATCACTGGTACCTGCAAATGGAAATACAAATATTTCTGTAGCAATTTCAAAAGGTTATTCTATTATGTATATTGAGATTGTTTGAATACCTTGGCTCCAATGTACTGAAAGAATGAACAGAATAATGTTCCTCATCATGTTACGTTGAGGGTGGATGATGATGGGTTATATTATAATCTTCAGTGATGATTCAAATTCTAGTTGTTAATACAGGATGTGACATCAGTATCATGGTAGTGGTGATCTCAGGGTGGGGCAAAATTCTGAAATTAAGGAAAAGCTTCCTTTCAGTTCTTGAGTTGCAGGTGAATTGAATTGACCACATGCTACAAGATGATAAGCAACACTTTAAGCAAGACTAGAACCTATTGTGTTTAGCATTGGCACTGAGTCAGTATTCACAGGTGTGAAGAGAACTGCAAATATGCTTGTCACAGAAACCAGGCGTTTACAAGAGGAGGTTTTTGTATTAGACAGATGTGATTCTGAGCACTGTGTAATATGCTGCACAGAAATACACTGCACTGTCATCCAGTGTGAGGTTCTGGATAGTCAGAGTGCCATGTTTTTTTGCATCCCCCTCCAATTTGATCTTGTTTGTGAATTCAGGCTCTTTATTCTCTGTACCATAATTAAGGTATCCCATCAACTTGAGGCCCAACAAGTCCTGACTTTGTTTGTACCATAATATTCGATCATAGTTTGGTATATTATGAGAGCATGTGATCACAGCAGATTCATCTTGATTCTTTATGAGGTTCGCAGGCGTCTGATCAACATTTTTACCAAGACAAGCAGCTGTGGAGAAAATACAACATGTTTATAATTAATGTTTAGACTGAAATAATCTGTATAATGTGAAAGTAACTTAAATGTTTACTTATTGTTTACTTACTAATATTTAAGTCCATATTTGTTCATAATTACCTGTTATTATCATTAGATATACAAATGTGCTAAGGAAAGAGTTCATCATGTCAGCTCTTTTTACAAAGTGATTCTGCTGTGAATTAAAGGCACAAGCAGGAGGAAGTGATGTCAGAAGGAGTCTGGAGAACAGTGTTACCGAGAGTGGAAGCTGTGAAGAGACAGATAAATGACATTTAATGCTGAAGAGTCAATAAAATAAGATTTATACACAGTTGTTGTGACAAAAATCAAGAAACACTTGATAAAAGACATTATTACCTGTGAGCCACATAAATGTGACAGAGACACTCAGGAGTAAATTATTCATGCTGTTTCTCTGTGTGACTCTGCTGTGAGTAAATACGGTTGATGAAATGATCAAAGACAATGGAGGATGTGATGTCACCATGGGAATTTCTGACTCGTGTGTGTGTGTGTGTGTGTATACTGTATATGATTATTGACTATTATGTTAAGTGATTATTCAATTTCAAAAGAATACATTTGCAAATGTCATATTAGGACATTTTGTGTTTGATTACTTGTATAACTACCATAGAGCACATTATTCACTCTACTGGATCACACAATAATAAATAAATAACAAAAAAAATGGATTACATCCAGATGGAAGTGAAAAAGAAGTTGGTTCCATCTAAATTCAGAAGAATATTTAAATGAATAAATTCACATTGAATTCTTTAAATTACAGAACAAAATATGCCAGTAATGGTAATCTCTAGTCCATGGTCTGTGTTGTTTTGTCGGGACTCAATCTCTACTGAATCAGTTTTAAATCAAATTCTGCCAACACATTGTTTTACAAACTGAGGTTGAAGTTATTTTTTGTGATAATGGAGAGCATCTTACTCTCATAATGGACCCATAAGACATGCAGCACATTGGTTGTACCAGACTGCCACCTGTTGACTAATGCTGTCACTGATCTTTCATGTACAGAATGTTTTTGTACAGCACTCTCCAGCCTTTGACACACTGTGTTGACTCACTGAACAGAAATATATGGCACTGTCTTCTGGCTCTAGATCTTCACCATTAGAGATCCACTTTCAGCAACACTTTTATCAGCTTCAAATGTATCTTTATCAACATCTCCCAAAGTCTCGTACTCCCTGAGCAGTAGTGATCACAATGAGCCTCATGGTCTCTCCTGGACGCTGGCGGTACCAGTACATCTGGAAGTATGAAAGACCCTTAGTGTGTGTGCAGCTCATATTAGCAGAATTCCCTTTTGGTTTCCACAGAATTTTAGGCTTTTGAACAATATCATCTCCACCCATAATGCCTGTGGAAAAATTGTAAACAAACTGATAAGAATATAAGGTTATTGGGTAACACTTTAGAATAATGGTCCGTCATTAATAAGTATGCAGGAAGTAATGCCGGACTAATGAGTAGTTCTACATTAACACTTTAGCTACTACTATTAACTAATATAGAAACAAGCTTAACTAATCAGTAAGTAATATCAAATTTAGAAGATAGTTCCTTATTAGCAAATCAATAATTACCTAATGAGATTACCATCATTAATAACTATTAACTAACGGACAAATTGTAAAGAACATTATCGTGTCTGAGACGTAATCAGTCATGATTTTTACTCTGAATATAGTTATAAAATGCATCATTAATCACTCAAGTGTTACCTAGTCACTATGCAGGAACTACTAGTGATCAGGACCATTATTTTAAAGTGAAAAACATATTTTTTCACTTTAAAATAATGGTCCAGATCACTAGTAGTTCTTAAAGAATGACTAGGTACTTGATTAATTAGTGATGCATTTTAAGCCAACGTTGAGAGTAAAAAAGGACAATCTTCAAGAACTACTAGTGATCTGGACCATTATTTTAAAGTGAAAAAGATGTTTTTCACTTTAAAATAATGGTCCTGATCACTAGTAGTTCCTGAATAGTTACTATGGTAACACTTGAGTAATTAATGATGCATTTTATGACCACATTGAGAGTAAAAAAATACAACTGCTCACATCTCAGACACTTTAATGTTGTGATTAGTAATTAATTAGTAATTCTTTATAATTTGTCATAGTTACCTATTAGTTCTTAATGATGCCAATCTCATTCTCTAATTATTTATTAGCTAATAAGGAACTATCTTAGTCCTAAATTCGATATTACTTACTGATTAGTTAAGCTTGTTTCTATATTAGTTAGTAGCTGAAGTGTTCATGTAGAACTACTCATTAGTCCTGCATTACTTCCTGCATAGTTACTAATTAATGACGGACCATTATTCTAAAGTGTTACCGGTTATTGTTTCAGTTGCAGTGGACACAATGTTACAGAGTTTCTCATACCTCGGCTCCAGTGCAGTAACAGAATCAATAAAATAATGGCTCTAGTCATGTTGAGTTCTGATGGAGCGCACAGTGAGTCCCAGCCTTTGAAATGATTCAAACTCTTGCTGTTGGTGAACAGGATATGAAATCATAGATTGTAACCGTAATGAACAAAACTGCATGAACATGGAATATGTAAATTATTAACAGTATTGGGGAAAGTTACTTTTTAAAGTAATGCATTACAATATTGAGTTACTCCCTAAAAAGTAACTAATTGCATTACTTAGTTACATTTTATGGAAATTTATGTGTTACGTTACTTTTGTGTTACTTTTTCTCATCTGAGCTGTTTGTTTGTTTGTTTGTTTTTATAACAACAAAAAAGTTATATTTTTGGCAAATGTTAAGGCTCTTTCACACCAAACGTGAAATGAATAAGCCTCAGGCTGAAGGAAATGCAAATTCATGTCGGTACAGTAGAGGGCGCAGCTCAAACAAACCTTTCAGCAGTGCTGCCATTCTGGAATACAGAAGAACAGGACACAGGAGAAGTAAACAAGTACAGTAATGATTGATTAAACAGAAGGGTGTTTTTGGGAGCGTTACCTGATTTGCCCACGTCAGAGTGTGGGTAGGGTTTAGGGGTCGGGTCGGGTCGGGTGAAGGGGATCATTTTCAGTGCATGACATTTAAACACCCACCAGTTTGAAAACACCCACAAGTACAGAAACGACCTCATACTCGAAGTAAATGAGTAAATGTACGCTCACATTTAGTTTAGGACTAGTCTAGAATAACCATCATGTTCACACAGCGCACTCAACGCCTCTGCACCCCCGATTTCTCTCAACATGGAGACAGGAGAGCTGTCAGTCAATAAATGGGAAAACAAAGTGTTACTTACTTGAAAAGCAACTCAGATATTTTGTTGTAAATTTAAAAGTAATGCGTTACTTTACTAATTACTTACAGTATAGGCCAGTGTATACTTTTCTGTCAGCATAAGGATACTTAAGTGCAATTTTATGTATATTTCTGAGAAGTAAAAAGTAGACTGAAAGTATACTTTTTGTTGTTGTTGTTGTTTAAAAGAAGCATATTATAGTAGTCAACATTTGAAGTTTCATCAAAGTTATCTCAAAACCTTCTTCTTAGGACAACTTTGATTAACTTTTTGGATCCACTTCAAATGTTGACTACTGTAATAACACACTTGAATAAACTTTTTTTGTAAGAAGTGCTTTAAAAGTTTAACGTTTCATAGTAATTGTACTTAACTGAATTACACATTAAATAAAAATCATATAAAATGCATATAACAATAATAATACATATATGCATATAGAGCAAAAGGTATAAAAGATGTGGCATGCTGTCCTGAATGCTCATTTTTGAACTGCTCTTAATTATAATGAATCATACTGATGACATCCAGTTGAACTTGTGTGGACTTACAGATATGTCAGCATCTGAATGATCATATAAAATATATAGATTAAATTGAGTTTGTGGAAGATGTCACATTTTAGTATAAAAAATGTGCCTGTTGAGAGTGAGTGAATATAGCTATGAAAAATCTACCATCTTTGCTCATGGGATCACAGGGGTCTAGTGAGATCACTCTGGGGCTAAAATGATATGGAAAATNCTTTTTTTTGTTTGTTTAAAAGAAGCATACTATAGTAGTCAACATTTGAAGTTTCATCAAAGTTATCCCAAAACCTTCTTCTTAGGACAACTTTGATGAAATTTTTGGATCCACTTCAAATGTTGACTCCTGTAATAACACACTTGAATAAACTTTTTTTGTTAGAGGTGCCTTAAAAGTGTAACGTTTCATAGTAATTGTACTCAACTGAATTACACATTAAATAAAAATCATATAAAATGCATATAATAATAATAATAATATATATATAGGATATGCATATAGAGCAAAAGGTATAAAAGATGTGGCATGCTGTCCTGAAAGCTCATTTTTGAACTGCTCTTAATTGTAATGAATCATACTGATGACATCCAGTTGAACTTGTGTGGACTTACAGATATGTCAGCATCTGAATGATCATATAAAATATTTAGATTAAATTAAGTTTGTGGAAGATGTCACACTTTAGTATAAAAAATGTGCCTGTTGAGAGTGAGTGAATATAGCTATGAAAAATCTACCATCTTTGCTCATGGGATCACAGGGGTCTAGTGAGATCACTCTGGGGCTAAAATGATATGGAAAATGATATTAAAATAATGCTCATTTGGGAACACATATGGATTGTTTATACCAGAATAAAAGTTACAGCCATAACCCTCACTCCTTCCTATCACTTCCTGTCTCTGATAGACAGAAAGATGCAGCAATAGATACACAGACGCTGCTTTGAGTAGTTTTTCAGTTTTTTTTCTTTTGGTAAGCATGTGATTAAACCATTTAGAATTATTAATGATTAAAAACAAGTATTCAAAATCATAAACTTTTAAATTCCCTTCTTTGTGTATTGCTAAGCTGCTAGTGTGCATTTTAATCACTGAACCACTAGACCAGATGCAGACTGGGAATGAATTTGCAGTCACTGATAATCTTGTAACAGGGGAGGAGTTTTTGTATTAGACAGATGTGATTCTGAGCACTGTGTAATATGCTGCACAGAAATACACTGCACTGTCAGTTAGTGTGAGGTCGTTGATAATCAGAGTGCCATTATTTCTTCCATCTCCTTCCAGTTTGATCTTGTTTTCAAACGCAGTCTCTTTGTTCTCACTACCAATATTAAGGAATCCCATGAGCTGAAGGTCCATGATGCTCTGACTTTGTTTGTACCACTGTATGACATCATAGTTTTGTACTTTGTGCGAACATTCAATCTCTGCAAATTCCTTTTCTTTCTTCAGGAGATCAGGAGGAGTCTGGACAACACTTTTACCAAGAATGGTCACTGTAGAGATACATATAAATTAATAAACAATATAAAGCTGTGAAGAGCTCATATATCTCAGTGACACAAAGTATTAGAAAAACACCTTTAGACTAAAAAGAATTACCTGCAAGACACAGGACAAAGAAAGAAACACTGAGATGAGGAGCATTACTCATGTCGTCTCTCTCTGCTGATTGATTCCACTATGAATGAAATGCAGGCGATGAAGAAAGTGATGTCATCTAGTGATGCATTGCTGAATTCTGAACCGCATAAGCCTACTACTCTTACTGTTTCTGCCATAGAAATATATGGGAAATGTAGTACAAGAGGTAGGTGTATATACTAGTATGCGGTTCTGAATTCTTGAATAGGAAAGCATTAGCTTTCATTGCACAAGACATTGAATGGAAGATGTTCTTCATCTGTACCAGAGTGCCCCCTTTTGGAGAGTATATTCATATGATATGTGTACAAGGTGTTTTTGTACATCTGCCTTCAGTGTTTGATTCACTGTGTTTGCTCACTGAACAGAAATATATGGCACCATCATCTGGCTGTGCATTCTTCACAGTGAGAGATCCATTTTCAGGAACACTTTTATGAACTTCAAATTTACTCTGATCAGAATTTCCATAGTCTGGTTCACTCAAACTGCTTGTGAACACAATAAGAGTCATAGTTTGTCCTTGCCGTTGTCGATACCAGTACATCTGGATGTGTGTAAAATCCTTCTTGTGTGTGCAGTTCATTTGAGCAGAACTCCCCTTTACTGCCATTAAAACACCAATTTCAAAAGGTTATTCTATTATGTATATTGCATTGAGATGGTTTGAATACCTTGGCTCCAATGTACTGAAAGAATAAACAGAATAATGTTTCTCATCATGTTACGTTGAGGCTGGATGATGATGGGTTATATTATAATCTTCAGTGATGATTCAAATTCTAGTTGTTAATACAGGATGTGACATCAGTATCATGGTAGTGGTGATGTCAGGGTGGGGTAAAATTCTGAATTTAAGGAAAAGCTTCCTTTCAGTTCTTGAGTTGCATGTGAATTGAATTGACCACATGCTACAAGATGATAAGCAACACTTTAAGCAAGACTAGAACCTATTGTGTTTAGCACTGGCACTGAGTCAGTATTCACAGGTGTGAAGAGAACTGCAAATATGCTTGTCACAGAAACCAGGCGTTTACAAGAGGAGGTTTTTGTATTAGACAGATGTGATTCTGAGCACTGTGTAATATGCTGCACAGAAATACACTGCACTGTCATCCAGTGTGAGGTTCTGGATAGTCAGAGTGCCATGTTTTTTTGCATCCCCCTCCAAATTGATCTTGTTTGTGAATTCAGGCTCTTTATTCTCTGTACCATAATTAAGGTACCCCATCAACTTGAGGCCCAATAAGTCCTGACTTTGTTTGTACCACAATATTTGGTTATAGCTCGGTATATTATGAGAGCATGTGAGCACAGCAGATTCATCTTGATTCTTGATGAGGTTCGGAGGCGTCTGATCAACATTTTTACCAAGACAAGCAGCTGTGGAGAAAATAAAACACGTTTTATAATTAATGTTTAGATTGAAATAATCTGTATAATGTGAAAGTAACCTAAATATATTGTTTACTTACTAATATTTAAGTCCATATTTGTTTATAATTACCTGTTATCATCATTAGATATACAAAATTGCTAAGGAAAGAGTTCATCATGTCAGCTCTTTTTACGAAGCGATTCTGCTGTGAATTAAAGGCACAAGCAGCAGGAAGTGATGTCAGGAGTCTGGAGAACAGTGTTACCGAGAGTGGAAGCTGTGAAGAGACAGATAAATGACATTAAATGCTGAAGAGTCAATAAAATAAGATTTATACACAGTTGTTGTGACAAAAATCAAGAAACACTTGATAAGAGACATTATTACCTGTGAGCCACATACATGTGACAGAGAAACTCAGGAGTATATTATTCATGCTGTTTCTCTGTAATGATATAGTGAGGAATTTCTGACTCATTATTTTGAGATTGTGAACTGTATATTTCATGAATGAACGTGAATGTCATGTGTATATTCTTACACTGAAAATCATTTTATTTTAACCAAATTGAATAAATGGCTGAATAAATAAAATTGCACACTTAAAACCCTTAAGTTCCAGAATTTTCTTTTAGAGTCTAAAAACATTTTCAGTCTTATAGACTTTTAAATTGTTAAAAAGTAGGCTATTATTTTTGGTACTATAATGACATTTCCCGATGTATTTCATGTGTTACAGTGGTAATATACTCAGTAATATTATGCAGTGTATGCTGCATTCTGTGTTATGTGTCATTCCTGCAACTCTTCTATGTTGCACTATCTCTCCGTATATTTTAATGTATCATATGTGCCATTTATTAGTTGTGCCACATTGCCACCTGTTGGCATATATTGTCAGTGCCATCTGTTTAAGTATAGTTCCCTTTCGAGGGAACTGTCGACGCTGCGTAGCAACGCATTGGGAACCTTCTGCGTGATGTCGTCACTGAAGCACTCCTGTATCTAACCAATCGCGTCGTGAGACGTCAGAGACGGGTGACGTCACGGACCAGGAACTATAAAGCATACCCGGATGCAGAGCACGCCAGCTTCTGTTGTCTTCAGCAAGCGCTCCATGTTATCTTGTTTGTCTTATTTACTGTTGTTTGTCAAAACATTTGATTCAATATCCCTTCGTCCGAGGACAAGAATATTATCTTAATAAGACATATATATATAAAAATGGCGGAGGACAGACGGTTTAAAAAGTGTGTTCATCCCTGTACCAGGTTCATTCCTGACGGGGATACACACGAAATGTGTGTTGTCTGTCTGGGGGTTGAGCATGCACAGGCAGCTCTCGAGGGGGCTGTCTGTGTACATTGTGAGAAGCTCACCCTCAGAGTCCTCAGATCTCGCCGGGCACTCTTTAATGATAAAGAGGGTGCTTCGGTCGGCGTTCCCCGCGGATCAGGTCCCGCTGCTGCTGAGGCACAGCGGCGGCTTCATTCGTGGGGTTCGCAAATGGAGCTGGCAGAGGGGGTTGAGACGGGCCCAGCCTTATCTCGCCCTTTACCTGCCAGCCCCAGTGTCTCTTCTCAGGTGGTGGAAGCACGCTTTGCGGTTTCTTCCCCCCAGAGAGAGGCACCAGCGCTTCACCTCTCTTCCTCTGAGGAGGTTGATGTGGGAAGCGTTGGAGCTGGGGAAGGGGACTCGCCATTCTCTTCCCCAGCACATGAGGAGCTCCTGGAGGTGGTGACCAGAGCTGTAGCCAAGCTACAAATTGATTGGCCAGCTGAGCGGGCAGAAGCGAGACCTAAAAGTAAACTTGATGAGCGCTTTCTGCCCGCTCGGTCACTACCCCAGCGTCGGGGTCTGCCTTTCTTCCCCGATCTCCACGCTGAGGTGTCGAGATCGTGGAAAAGGCCAGTACAGCACCGTGTTTTCAGCCCCCAAACATCAGTTTATAGTAATATAGTGGGGCTGAGACAGCACGGATATGCGGCGATGCCCCGGGTGGAAGAGACGCTTGCGGGCTATCTCTCGCCCGCGTCGGCATCGTCGCTCAAGGCCCCGACGTTGCCCACCAAGCCACTAAAAATGACATCAAGCTTGGTGGGCAAAGCTTATGTGGCAGCAGGTCAGGCAGCGGCATGCCTACACACCATGTCGCTGCTTCAGGCTTATCAAGCAGACCTGCTGGGGGATATAGATGACAGCGGGGAGGCCACGTTTGAGTGCATCCAGGAGATCAGGATGGCAACTGACCTGGCTCTCCGGGCCACCAAAGAGACCGCAAAAGAAATAGGGCGGTCTATGGCAGCTTTGGTGGCCACGGAGAGGCACTTGTGGCTAAACCTCTCGGACATCAGGGAGAGAGATAAAGCTTCCCTGATGGATGCGCCGCTGTCTCCTGTGGGCCTCTTCGGCGACGCTGTCAATACAGTCGTCGAGAGGTTCCAGGAATCAAAAAAACAGGCAGCGGCGTTCCAGAGGTTTCTCCCCCGC
>RJVU01064075.1:653414-688594 GCA_003731715.1 Anabarilius grahami
ATGAATTTGCAGTCACTGATAATCTTGTAACAGGGGAGGAGTTTTTGTATTAGACAGATGTGATTCTGAGCACTGTGTAATATGCTGCACAGAAATACACTGCACTGTCAGTTAGTGTGAGGTCGTTGATAATCAGAGTGCCATTATTTCCTCCATCTCCTTTCAGTTTGATCTTGTTTTCAAACGCAGTCTCTTTGTTCTCACTACCAATATTAAGGAATCCCATGAGCTGAAGGTCCATGATGCTCTGACTTTGTTTGTACCACTGTATGACATCATAGTTTTGTACTTTGTGCGAACATTCAATCTCTGCAAATTCCTTTTCTTTCTTCAGGAGATCAGGAGGAGTCTGGACAACACTTTTACCAAGAATGGTCACTGTAGAGATACATATAAATTAATAAACAATATAAATATGTGAAGTATTAGAAAAACACTATTAGACTGAAAAGAATTACCTGCAAGACACAGGACAAAGAAAGAAACACTGAGATGAGGAGCATTACTCATGTCGTCTCTCTCTGCTGATTGATTCCACTATGAATGAAATGCAGGCGATGAAGGAAGTGATGTCATCTAGTGATGCATTGCTGAATTCTGAACCGCATTAGCCTACTACTCTTACTGTTTCTGCCATATGGAAAATATAGTACAAGAGGTAGGCATCTATAGTATGCGGTTCTGAATTCTTGAATAGGAAAGCATTAGCTTTCATTGCACAAGACATTGAATGGAAGATGTTCTTCATCTGTACCAGAGTGCCCCCTTTTGGAGAGTATATTCATATGATATGTGTACAAGGTGTTTTTGTACATCTGCCTTCAGTGTTTGATTCACTGTGTTTGCTCCCTGAACAAAAATATATGGCACTATCATCTGGCTGTGCATTCTTCAGTGAGAGATCCATTTTCAAGAACACTTTTATGAACTTCAAATTTACTCTGATCAGAATCTCCATAGTCTGGTTGCCCATAGCTTTTTGAGAACACTATGAGTCTCAAACTCTCTCCTTTTTGTTGCTGGTACCAGTACATCTGAGTGTAGTCAGCACCCTTATTGTGTGAGCAGTTCATCTGGGCAGATTTCCCCTTGAGGATCCAAAGAATGTCAGACTGTGAAACACCATCTCCACTTGAAGCACCTGCAAAATATGCTAAATGATTATTTCTGAATCAACACAATATAGTTGTTTATTCTATTGTATTATTTAACAATAATCATACATTGACTCCAACAAAGTGACAGAATTAGCAGAACAATGACCATGTTAAATGATGGCTAGGATTGCAATGAATCATGGTCCTGAGAGATTATTCAAATTCTACCTGTCAATACAGGATATGAAGTTTGGATGAACAGGCTGCACATTTGTTGAATCACATCGCCCCCTGTTGATCAGTGTAATTATTAGTGGCAGCTGTTTTTGTTTAACTCTTGCATAAGTTCACTTCACTGTGTGCTGGCTCACCAAGCAGAAATAGACGGCACTATCATCTGACTCCACATTGTTCACAGTCAAATATCCTCTCTCTGGAACAGTTTTGTTTGCTGAGAATTTGTTTGAATCAGAATCTCCATAGTCTGGTTTGCTCAAACTGCTTGTGAACACAATAAGAGTCATAGTTTGTCCTTGCCGTTGTCGATACCAGTACATCTGGTTGAATGAAAAATCACGTTTGTGTGTGCAGTTCATTTGAGCAGAACTCCCCTTTACTGCCATTAAAACACCTGGACTTTGTGAAACTTCACTAGTACCTGCAATTGGAAATAAAAATTTTGCAATTTCAAAAGCTTATTCTATTATGTATATTGCATTGAGATGGTTTGAATACCTTGGCTCCAATGTACTGAAAGAATCAACAAAATAATGTTTCTCATCATGTTACGTTGAGGCTGGATGATGATGGGTTATATTATAATCTTCAGTGATGAATCAAATTTTAGTTGTTAATACAGGATGTGACATCAGTATCATGGTAGTGGTGATCTCAGGGTGGGGCAAAATTCTGAATTTAAGAAAAAGCTTCCTTTCATTTCTTGAGTTGCAATGTGAATTTAATTAACCACATTCTAGAGGATGTTAAGCAACACTTTAAGCAAGACTAGAACCTATTGTGTTTAGCACTGGCACTGAGTCAATATCCACAGGTGTGAAGAGAACTGCAAATATGCTTGTCACAGAAACCAGGCGTTTAAAAGAGGAGGTTTTTGTATTAGACAGATGTGATTCTGAGCACTGTGTAATATGCTGCACAGAAATACACTGCACTGTCATTCAGCGTGAGGTTCTGGATAGTCAGAGTGCCATGTTTTTTTGCATCTCCCTCCAATTTGATCTTGTTTGTGAATTCAGGCTCTTTATTCTCATTGTAATAAAGGTATCCCATTAACTTGAGGCCCGACATGTCCTGACTTTGTTTGTACCAAAATATTTGATCATAGCTCGGTATATTATGAGAGCATGTGATCACAGCAGATTCATCTTGATTCTTGATGAGGTTCGCAGGCGTCTGATCAACATTTTTACCAAGACAAGCAGCTGTGGAGAAAATAAAACATGTTTATAATTAATGTTTACAATGAAATAATCTGTATAATGTGAAAGTAACCTAAATATATTGTTTACTTACTAATATTTAAGTCCATATTTGTTCATAATTACCTGTTATTATCATTAGATATACAAATGTGCTAAGGAAAGAGTTCATCATGTCAGCTCTTTTTACAAAGTGATTCTGCTGTGAATTAAAGGCACAAGCAGGAGGAAGTGATGTCAGAAGGAGTCTGGAGAACAGTGTTACCGAGAGTGGAAGCTGTGAAGAGACAGATAAATGACATTTAATGCTGAAGAGTCAATAAAATAAGATTTATACACAGTTGTTGTGACAAAAATCAAGAAACACTTGATAAAAGACATTATTACCTGTGAGCCACATAAATGTGACAGAGACACTCAGGAGTAAATTATTCATGCTCTTTTCTGTAATGATATAGTGAGGAATTTCTGACTCATTATTTTGAGATTGTGAACTGTATATTTCATGAATGAACGTGAATGTCATGTGTATATTCTTACACTGAAAATCATTTTATTTTAACCAAATTGCATAAATGGCTGAATAAATAAAATAGCACACTTAAAACCCTTAAGTTCCAGATTTTTCTTTTAGAGTCTGAAAACATTTTCAATCTTATAGACTTTTAAACTTTTAAAAAGTAGGCTATTATTTTTGGTACTACAATGACATTTCCCGATGTATTTCATGTGTTACAGTGGTAATATACTCAATAATATTATGCAGTGTATGCTGCATTCTGTGTTATGTGTCATTCCTGCAACTCTTCTATGTTGCACTATCTCTCCGTATATTTTAATGTATCATATGTGCCATTTATTAGTTGTGCCACATTGCCACCTATTGACATATATTGTCAGTGCCATCTGTTTAAGTATAGTTTTTGATGTAGGCTACTGAGAAATGTATTCCACTATTATCTGGCTCTAGATTTTCCTCTGTAAGAGATCTTTTAGGAGCACTTTAAAGAACTTCAGATTTGTTTTAACAACATCTTTAAAGTCTGAATCTGCAAAAGCAGTAGTGAACACTTTAAAGGGTTAGTTCACCCAAAAATGAAATTTATGTCATTAATTACTCACCCTCATGTCGTTCCACACCCATAAGACCTTCATTCATCTTCAGAACACAAGTTAAGATTTTTTTGATGAAATCTGGGAGGTTTTTATTTTCCATAGAAAGCAACGAAATACCAATTTCAAGGTTCAGAAAGGTATTAAAGACAACGTTAAATTAGTCAGCGTGACTGCAGTGGTTCAACCTTAATGTTATGAAGCAACAGTAATACTTTTTGTGTGTAAAAACAAAACAAAAAAAACGATTTTATTTAATGATTTATTTTCTATACTGTCAGTCTCCTATGCAGTGGAGCGCTTTCGTGTTTACATCTGAATGTCGTCTCAGTATTGGCCGACGTTGTTCACGTGAGAAGCACGACGCATATGTGTGATGCTGACGCAGGAGCCGGCCAATACAGAGTCGGCGTTCTGACATAGAACATGGAAGGGGGTTATGGGTGATTACAAGTTTCCCATTACTTTTCTCACCTGCACTGAGCTTACTTGTTTGTTTTATAATAATAATAATAAATTCTATTTTTGGCAAATTTAAAAGCCCTTTCACACAAAAAGTGAAATGAATAATCCTCAGGCAGAAGGAAATGCAAATTCAAGCTTGTACAGTAGAGGGCGCAGCTCAAACAAACCTTTCAGCTGTGCTGCCATTCTGGAATAAAGAAGAATAGGACACAGGAGAAGAAAGTTAAACACTTATTTCAGCAATAAAAAAATTAAAATTAAACACAAATGTGATGTTTATCTGAAGTCATTTTTGCTTATTAGTATGCTTGAATATGATCATCAAAAGTCAGCAGCAAAGACAATGATTAATAAAGTGAGATTAAATACAAAAAGTATATTTGTATAATTTAGGCTGTTGTGGTCTAATGGTTAGAGAGTTTTTGTGTATTGCTAAGCTGCTAGTGTGCATTATAATCACTGAACCACTAGTCCAGGTGCAGACTGGGAATGAATTTGCAGTCACCGATAATCTTGTAACAGGGGAGGAGTTTTTGTATTAGACAGATGTGATTCTGAGCACTGTGTAATATGCTGCACAGAAATACACTGCACTGTCAGTTAGTGTGAGGTCCTTGATCATCAGAGTGCCATTATTTCTTCCATCTCCTTTCAGTTTGGTCTTGTTTGTGAAATCAGGCTCTTTGTTTTCATCTTTGTAATAAAGGTATCCCATGAACTTGAGGCCCAACATGTCCTGACTTTGTTTGTACCACTGTATGACATTATAGTTTTGTACTTTGTGCGAACATTCAATCTCTGCAAATTCCTTTTCTTTCTTCAGGAGATCAGGAGGAGTCTGGACAACACTTTTACCAAGAATGGTCACTGTAGAGATACATATAAGTTAATAAACAATATAAAGCTGTGAAGAGCTCATATATCTCAGTGACATAAAGTATTAGAAAAGCACCTTTAGACTGAAAAGAATTACCTGCAAGACACAGAACAAAGAAAGAAACACTGAGATGAGGAGCATTACTCATGTCGTCTCTCTCTGCTGATTGATTCCACTATGAATGAAATGCAGGCGATGAAGGAAGTGATGTCATCTAGTGATGCATTGCTGAATTCTGAACCGCATAAGCCTACTACTCTTACTGTTTCTGCCATATGGAAAATATAGTACAAGAGGTAGGCGTCTATAGTATGCGGTTCTGAATTCTTAAATAAGAAAGCATTAGCTTTCATTGCACAAGACATTGAATGGAAGATGTTCTTCATCTGTACCAGAGTGCCCCCTTTTGGAGAGTATATTCATATGATATGTGTACAAGGTGTTTTTGTACATCTGCCTTCAGTGTTTGATTCACTGTGTTTGCTCACTGAACAGAAATATATGGCACTATCATCTGGCTGTGCATTCTTCACAGTGAGAGATCCATTTTCAGGAACACTTTTATGAACTTCAAATTTACTCTGATCAGAATCTCCATAGTCTGGTTCACTCAAACTGCTTGTGAACACAATAAGAGTCATAATTTGGCCTTGCTGTTGTCGATACCAGTACATCTGGGTGTGTGTAATATCCTTTTTGTGTGTGCAGTTCATTTGAGCAGAACTCCCCTTTACTGCCATTAAAACACCTGGACTTTGTGAAACATCACTGGTACCTGCAATTGGAAATAAAAATATTTCTGTAGCAATTTCAAAAGGTTATTCTATTATGTATATTGAGATTGTTTGAATACCTTGGCTCCAATGTACTGAAAGAATCAACAGAATAATGTTCCTCATCATGTTACGTTGAGGCTGGATGATGATGGGTTATATTATAATCTTCAGTGATGATTCAAATTTTAGTTGTTAATACAGGATGTGACATCAGTATCATGGTAGTGGTGATCTCAGGGTGGGGCAAAATTCTGAATTTAAGAAAAAGCTTCCTTTCATTTCTTGAGTTGCAGGTGAATTGAATTGACCACATTCTACAGGATGTTAAGCAACACTTTAAGCAAGACTAGAACCTATTGTGTTTAGCACTGGCACTGAGTCAATATCCACAGGTGTGAAGAGAACTGCAAATATGCTTGTCACAGAAACAAGACATTTAAAAGAGGAGGTTTTTGTATTAGACAGATGTGATTCTGAGCACTGTGTAATATGCTGCACAGAAATACACTGCACTGTCATTCAGCGTGAGGTTCTGGATAGTCAGAATTCCAATTTTTTGTGCATCTCCATCCAATTTTATCTTGTTTGTGAATTCAGGCTCTATGTCCACAGCCTTAAAATTAAGGTTTCCCATCAACTTGAGGCCCAGTAAGTCTTGACTTTGTTTGTACCATAGTATTCGGTTATAGCTCGGTATATTGTGAGAGCATGTGATCTCAGCAGATTCATCTTGATTCTTCAAGTGATCATCAGGCGTCTGGTGAACAGTTTTACCAAGACAGGCAACTGCGGGGAAAATAAAACAGGTGTTAAAATTAATGTTTGCACTGAAATAATCGGTATAATGTCGAAGTAGCCTAAATTGATTACTTCTTTACTTACAAATATTTAAGTCCATATTTGTTCATAATTACCTGTTATCATCATTAGATACACAGATATGCTAAGGAAAGTGTTTATCATTTTGGCTCTTTTTACAAAGTGTTTCGTGCTAAGGCACAAGCGGGAGGAAATAATGTGAGCTCTATCAAGTTCTCAAATGGTGAAACCTGAAAACAAAAGTTGCACATAAAGATCAGAACTGATGTGCAACTCAAATTGTACATGCTTTTTATTTGCATCACAGATACAGTGATAAAGAATGATTGCGAGAAGGCTGAAATTTGTCGAACCACACTGCCCCCCATTGATCAATGCTTTTTTCTTATTTCAACATGCCTGTTTTTCTACAATCCCAAAAGTTTGATTACAGATTACTCTCAATTGAAATGTAGAAACATGCATTTTTCTGTAAAGCTGCTTTAAAACCACAGTATCTTAAATCAGTTGTTGGTAAATGTTGACAGGAAATAAAACCACCTCCATCTGCAGGTGAAGCACATTAAGTTATTTTTTGCGGTCATAGACAGCATGCCACAGATGCTGTCTATAAATTATAACTTGTATTCAACTGTTCAGTGCATTGGTTGTACCAGACTGCCACCTGTTGACTAATGCTGTCACTGATCTTTCATGTACAGAATGTTTTTGTTCAGCACTCTCCAGCCTATGGCACTGTATTCACTCACTGAACAGAAATATTTATGGCACTGTGCGTATGTTCGTTCTCTGCACACACATTTGAGAAATGATCATAAGATCAAATGTATGGTTTCTACGCAACATTTTATAAATGAAACCCCAGAAAACATGAATTTTTATTAACTTATGTTAACAAAGATTAACAAATACAGTAACAAATGTATTGCTCATGGTTATTTCATGTTAATTAATACATTAACTAATGTTAACAAATGAACCTTATTGTAAAGTGTTACCAAATATACAGTGGGTACGGAAAGTATTCAGACCCCCTTAAATTTTTCACTCTTTGTTATATTGCAGCCATTTGCTAAAATCATTTAAGTTCCTTTTTTTCCTCATTAATGTACACACAGCAACCCATATTGACAGAAAAACACAGAATTGTTGACATTTTTGCAGATTTATTAAAAAAGAAAAACTGAAATATCACATGGTCCTAAGTATTCAGACCCTTTGCTGTGACACTCATATATTTAACTCAGGTGCTGTCCATTTCTTCTGATCATCCTTGAGATGGTTCTACACCTTCATTTGAGTCCAGCTGTGTTTGATTATACTGATTGGACTTGATTAGGAAAGCCACACACCTGTCTATATAAGACCTTACAGCTCACAGTGCATGTCAGAGCAAATGAGAATCATGAGGTCAAAGGAACTGCCTGAAGAGCTCAGAGACAGAATTGTGGCAAGGCACAGATCTGGCCAAGGTTACAAAAAAATTTCTGCTGCACTTAAGGTTCCTAAGAGCACAGTGGCCTCCATAATCCTTAAATGGAAGACGTTTGGGACGACCAGAACCCTTCCTAGAGCTGGCCGTCCGGCCAAACTGAGCTATCGGGGGAGAAGAGCCTTGGTGAGAGAGGTAAAGAAGAACCCAAAGATCACTGTGGCTGAGCTCCAGAGATGCAGTCGGGAGATGGGAGAAAGTTGTAGAAAGTCAACCATCACTGCAGCCCTCCACCAGTCGGGGCTTTATGGCAGAGTGGCCCGACGGAAGCCTCTCCTCAGTGCAAGACACATGAAAGCCCGCATGGAGTTTGCTAAAAAACACCTGAAGGACTCCAAGATGGTGAGAAATAAGATTCTCTGGTCTGATGAGACCAAGATAGAACTTTTTGGCCTTAATTCTAAGCGGTATGTGTGGAGAAAACCAGGCACTGCTCATCACCTGTCCAATACAGTCCCAACAGTGAAGCATGGTGGTGGCAGCATCATGCTGTGGGGGTGTTTTTCAGCTGCAGGGACAGGACGACTGGTTGCAATCGAGGGAAAGATGAATGCGGCCAAGTACAGGGATATCCTGGACGAAAACCTTCTCCAGAGTGCTCAGGACCTCAGACTGGGCCGAAGGTTTACCTTCCAACAAGACAATGACCCTAAGCACACAGCTAAAATAACGAAGGAGTGGCTTCACAACAACTCCGTGACTGTTCTTGAATGGCCCAGCCAGAGCCCTGACTTAAACCCAATTGAGCATCTCTGGAGAGACCTAAAAATGGCTGTCCACCAACGTTTACCATCCAACCTGACAGAACTGGAGAGGATCTGCAAGGAGGAATGGCAGAGGATCCCCAAATCCAGGTGTGAAAAACTTGTTGCATCTTTCCCAAAAAGACTCATGGCTGTATTAGATCAAAAGGGTGCTTCTACTAAATACTGAGCAAAGGGTCTGAATACTTAGGACCATGTGATATTTCAGTTTTTCTTTTTTAATAAATCTGCAAAAATGTCAACAATTCTGTGTTTTTCTGTCAATATGGGGGTGCTGTGTGTACATTAATGAGGAAAAAAAATGAACTTAAATGATTTTAGCAAATGATGTTGGCCAATTTTCTGGCAATCGATGTCAAGTAGACACAATGAACAAGATGACATTAAATAATTTATTTCCCTTTCTTGATAATACATGCTTTTGTATAAATTGGGAAAATGACCTGTACATCTATGTACAAGAAATATTACCACTTGAACAAGAAAAAAAAAAAAAAAAAGTATAATAAATATTAACACATCATTTGAATTAGGAAGTGTTTGGAATATGAAGCTAAAATTAGCTGTCATTTCTCAATTTTGTGGCATATCAAACTAACATTTACTCACACAAGAGCAATGATGTCATGAAGACAAAAAAAAATTCTGTCAAACTACGATGTTGATAATCATGAAGAACAGAATATTAAAATTGTCTATTTGACAGTTTCAACAAAAAAGGTAAACTATATAGACAATTTATGTCAATCTAAAGAAAGATTCATTTCATAAGACTTGTTTTGTAATGCAGATGCTTAGGGAATGTCACTCAAGCAGATGCCGTCTTGACAGCTTAATAGAATAGAAAACAAAAAAAGAGAAGAGGTGAAAATTTCTGGGATCACTTAAGTACAAAGTGCAAGTGGTAAATAATAACCGCAAAACATTCCACGTTTGAAGACTAGTTTCTAACACAGTATCTGTAAAGAGAAACACTACACCATATTGTGTAACTTAAGCCATAGAAATCGATCCGGTGCAAATTAAGAGTCACTGTCTTCCATTTAAATTGTTAAAAGTGTGGTTAGGTAAGAGATGATTATTGTAGTAGAAATAAAAAGAATGATGCTACTAAATGGCCCATTTTTGCCCTTTTGATAGTTTACAATAACTTGAGTATTTTTTAGGTTTAGATTTTGAATCTCACAAAAAACTGTCAAGAAATGGCACCCCAAATTCAAAAGAATAAAATAACAAATATTTTAGGACTTTTTTTGCACTAATATTATTTTAATCAAATTAGGCACAATTCTTGAATTCTTAATTCTCAGTATTGTATGTGAGACAATATATGAATCAGCACTGAAGTATACATCATAGCAGTATCTGTTGTAATTTAAGTTAATTTTATTTTCTAACATTATAATATGACTGTTACAGTAATAAGAATGTGTGTGTGTGTTGTGTGTGCGTGTGTGTTTTATATTAAACTATATAAAAAAAATATCTTAAAAAAACCCGAAATGGCCCTGAAATAGGCTTCATTGTCTTTATGAACACTGTTACTTATTTTTAGTTTTTTTTCTTTTGATTTTGGGGTGAAATATGACCCTGACTGTTTGTGAGATTCTCCCTTGCATCCAACATAAGACGTCATGACGTAACCAACACAAGTCACATTTTAAATTACTTGAATGCTGTTGTATAAATGAAATGATGAGAAAACCCATGGCACAGAAATCTTGTTCCCTACAAGACACTACACCACCTCATTCATAAAACAGATAAACGTATGATATTAATAAACTATGACATGAAGGCACTACAAGGACGTTTGATAGGGGCTGAGACGAGACAAATCTAGTTAAATCTACTCCAGCGGGAGCTGTGCGTCTCCAGTTCTGCGGCTCAATGACTCCAGTTACATTAAATGTCAAGCACAAGTGCTGTTGAGAAAAAAGCTCCAGTCTTTCTCTGATACTTCATTTGGGGGTTATATTTGTGCTATCACAGCCTCTAGCTGTCTGTCACCACGACCGCTTTAAACTAAAGCATAAGCAGCAAAACAGAAAAACTGGTCTCGTATGATCTTTACAGGCATTAACACACCAATACAAAATCCAACACACATATCTGGGTTGAAAGGCCAGTATGAATATCAATTTTGATGTAATGCAGGCCAAATTTCAGTGAAGAGAGCTCACTCTTCTCCTAGGCGCCATTTTTGGGACTCTTCCTGACGTGCATCTGGGTGAATCTGGTTCCTCATGCCTCCCAGCACATTGGACGTTGCTTCTGTGGCAACGATAAGAGGTTTAACAACAGCTGGAGGAAGCTGCCGCAGGACTCCGCCCACAGCGCCTGTCATGCCCCTCTGTTCATGTTCACGTGTCGCAGTGTCATAAATGGTCAGAGCTGTGTCAGTAATGCCCTGCAAACACACAGTGCATAGGGACTGTTAATATAAACATACCAGTATATACCTCAGTCACTCTTAAAGGGACAGTTTGCCCCAAAATGAAAATTCTGTCATCATTTACTCACACTTAAAAAGTTTGTAAAGTAATCCATATAAATTGAGCAGTTTACTCCACGTTTTCTGAAAGGACATGATCGCTTTATCTGATGAAGATGTTATTTAGACTATTATTCACATACACAAACCTCATTTGTTCTCGCACATGAAACAAATAATGTTTGAGCTTTTGTTTACCAAATTTGATGTTCTCTACGAATTTGCACCGATCTATGCTATATGTTAATAAAAGGCCTAGATTAAATCTGTTTATCATATAAAACGACTTAACTAATCAATTCACATGGATTACTTTTATGATGTCTTTATGAACTTTAAAGGTTTGGTGAAATGGACTTTCAATGGGGGGACAGAAATCTCAGGTTTCATTAAAAGTATCTTCATTTGTGTTTCAAAGACATGTGGATGAGTAAATGATGACAGTATTTTCAATTTTGGGTGAACTATCCCCGTAAGTCAAAATGAAAAGGCATTCACAACCCATTTATTTCCATTTCAGAGGACTATTCCTTAAAATGCTGATGAATTGTGCAATTGGGAATGTGCATTACAAAAGTTATCATTGATTTTATATTAACTTTCTAGGATTACACATACAGGGGCAAAAATGTATATTATGAGCCAAATAAGGGGACAACAAAGTGCTCATACCTCTTTTACTACGCTGTATGCCTTGGCCACCCCCTCTCTGAGGTCCACTGGCTGATGGGCCAGACAGTAATGCGAGTACCGTTTAATCTTTTTGGATTCTTTCTCATCTGGCACTGGAGACACCATGTCATAAGCTGTTTCAGCAGCAGCCTACACAAAACAGATAAGTAGAGCAAATTAAGTTTAATGTGATCAGTATGATAAATATATCTATGTTCCTCTTCCATTGTCATATGTTGATGAAAACATTCACACACTGCCACAGTCACCCCAAATTTTCACAAACTAAAAGGAAGTGACACAAATCAGAGTTTACCTGTATTGTTCGCACCATCCGATTTGTGAGCTCCAGAGCGGCCATTGCGGTGGAGGTTCCGAAGGAAGCTGTGCCCCGCTGAAAGCCACGCACTATTCTTCCATCCTTACGGTACTGCTCAATGGGCAGCCAAACTAGATCCCTAAAACCTTGAACTATAGTTGCAACAAAGAGGAAACAATGCTTAACACTGAGAACTCTAATTAGACAACTTTATTTACATGATCAATATTAATATTTGGTCAATAGTACTTTATAACAAAAGTACTTATTCAATTGCGGATGGAATAATGTGTGTACGAATGTGTTGTGCTAACCTAGCTGAACCAAGGAATGAATGGGCCCCACACCTCCCAGAAGCCCTGGCAACTGGTTCTTCTTTATGTCATTCAGCCACTCATTAATGGCATAAGAAAAGAGTTTGTCAACACCCAATAACCTGGAGAAAAAAAAAAATCTTGAATAAATAGGCTCAAATAGATTTGTGAGGTAAATATAATAAATACCATTTTTGAAAATGCTACATTTTGTTCATTTTTCTTACCCTTGTCTGTAACACAGGCGCCGTAATTTAAGCTCTGAGCAGTTCAGTTGTGTCAGTCCAATCACAATACCAGCAAATGTGCCCTGTAGAAAATAAAAGCACACAAACATTATTTTATATATATTATAATTTTCTCATTGTTTATTTACTAAGAGCAAATTAAATCTACAAGCTTGTTTTGTAGCAAAATATTGTGTTACTTGACCCGTGCTTTTTATTTAGATGAAAATAACTGCACTGTTAGATGTATTAAATGGTCAGGTATCAAGTGAGTTATTAACTCAATATCAAGTGAGTTATAAACCTACAATCTGGAAAGATTCTGTGTGTTTTGGGTTTTTAAAGTGCAAGTTTTTGAAAACGATACCATTATTGTCGCCATGTAAACTGCAAAAAACATGAAAACGGTGACGTCATGCATTTTATGTGTTCAGTCTATAAGCGCGTAGTCTCTTTACAAAGTGACATCGCCAACTACGGGCCTGGCATACAGTGTTTTTAGTCAGAAATTGTTTTACACTGCTGTCATCTGTAAGTGAAAAACGCAAAGGAAAAACTTTTCAGTTTTTAGTACATTGTTGTTGTGTAAATGTACCCTTTGATTCATACCCACTATGCTATTGTTACAATTCACAAATTCAAAATACAAGGAAAAATTACGCCAAATGTATTTGATATCACATTATTTTAATAAAGAATAAATTCTGAATGAAATATGATGTTTAGCAAAAGAGTAAAACAATTTGTTGACATTTGGATTTTGTAGATTGCTCACCTGCTCCATGGCCATGTGTTTTCCATGGTAGTCTAATCGAATTGGCACCTCTGAAGTGAATCGGAACTCTCTGGAAAACAACATGAGCAATGTTTGGGGTAAATGTTTAATGTTGTAAATGAGGGGTGTCCAATCCTGCACCTTTATTTCCAGCCCTAATTAAAAACGGCTGAAGCAGCTAATCCAGGACCACTAGAAAACTAAAGCTAGACATCTAATTTCTGGAGGAAAGTGGCCCTCTCACTGGACACCCCTGTTGTAGATGGGTATGAATACTGCTTCCTCTCACACACCTGAAGAATATGGGCTGGTCTGTGAAAGATGTGGAGGCAGTGTCTGTCTCAGCAGTGCTGTCTTGGCTGCAGGTGCGGAGGAGGCTTGGACTGGCGCGGCTTTGTGTTGGCACTGAGATGATGGGCGCAGGGTCTTGAGCCGCTGCACCGTTGTACTTGGAAAAACTGCAGGAAACCTCCGGGCCAGGAGGCTTCTTCATTGACACACAGAATGCTACAATACAAATAAATAAATAGTCACATAGATGAAACAACTGCTTGCAGAACAGAACAGCTGTTGCAAGATCTAGTGAGCTGCCTTACTGTCTACTGCCTACATACATAGAAAGCAACTCTGCATGCCAAACAAACAGAGCTCAATGGCTTTGTCAGCATAAATAAAAATACAAAGTACATGCAAGTATTGGATATAATATTACAATTTTAATTCAGTTAATTTTATCAATGCTTTTCAATATTTAATTAAGTATATTGACATTCAACTTTTCTTAAAATCATTTAGCTTTCTTTTTGTGTGTTGATGCCATGTTGGAATTACCATAAAATTCCAACTTGTGAAAAACGTTCTTTGTAGAACTTGTAATTACAACTTGTAAAATTTGAATTTTTTGAGAGCTCCGACTTGTACCATCTGACTGCTGCAACATAATGTGGAAACAGTCAAAATGCCAGTGGTCACAGGAGTAAAACATAGTTAAGTAATTATCTCATGATATTTCTGTTTAATTACAAGAAATTTTGATTAAAAACGTCCCAGGTAGTAATTACAGTAATTAGGACACGGTGTGAACGCAGAATAGAAATCTTTTTGACTAGTGAACCTGCATTGCCATACAGAGTTAATGTTTCCAAGGTCGTCATATATTTTGCAAATCGATTATTACCTTCCTGCTCTGGTGGGGAAAACAGTTCAACCTCTGCTGCCAGACTGGTGAAGAAGTTCTTCATGAAGAACAATGCATCCTGTACAAAAAAAAAGTGACAAAAATGAGGGGGATCACTGACATTTAGTCATCAGTCTGAACTACGCTGTTAAAAATATGATTTGATGGGAGTTGAACAGTTTTGTTCTGTACCTGATCAATGTTCAGACGGAGGGGCATTAGTGACACACGTAGACAGCACTCCTGAGGGGCCTGTCCTGCTTCCGCACACACGTGTAGGGCTCTGATGGTCAACTGATGTACACAGACAGCACATGCTCAGACGATATCATTTGATATTTTAGAAACCATACAAACCGCCTCTAGATCATGTATAAGATAATTATCAGTCTGTGTCTATTTAATCGTACCATGTTGGAGTGAGCTTTCCTGGGCATCTCTTTACTGGAGTACAGGTAGAGGAACTTGTTCATCATAGAAGAGGCCAGCCTGTCTCGTATCTCCAGATCCTGCACTGAGAACACCTGTCTGGACACCGGCTGCTCCGTCAAAACGCCTGCCTCTGGAGCCATCTGAGGATACACTTCATGCTGGAACCGCACCTAATATAAGACATGAAGAAACCTGAGACTCGTCCTCACGACTGCACACGCTCATCGACTGGTCTAGCCTGAAAAATGAGCTTTTTTTAATGCTATTTGAACATAAGAAACAGCATTTATGGGACAGTTTATGACAGATTTTGTTGCGGATTTGAAATATGTTATTTAATTCTGAGTTCGGCCAGCAGCATTTGAGATTTCAGGATTCCCCCATTCAAATAGATAGGACATGGTCTTGGTTGCCTGAAATTATGGAAGCTTGTTTGCACCACTGAATAAAATATAAAAGGGTAACTGCGGCATTTTATGTCGCAATTCTTAACTTTTCCTCAGAATTGGACTTTATAACTCGCAATTGCGAGTTTATATCTCAAAATTCTGAGAAAAAAAAAGTCTGAATTGTGAGTTTATATTTTGCAATTGTGATAAAAAAAAGAAGAAGAAGAAGTCAGAATTGTGAGATAAAAAGTCACAATTATCCTTTAAATTTTTTTATTCCGTGGCGGAAACAAGCTTTCATATGAAATATTTGCCCAGAGGCGTTGCAAATATGGTCGCAGAGTGAACAGACTTTCCTTGAAATGGACAAAGGGCTGCTGAATGCTTGATTCTGATTGGTTGACGAACTAAGCCTTGTAATTATTTTCCAGTAAACGCACAACTATGAAGTAGTTCCAGGTCTGTCGACCACTTTTCGGTTCCATATCACTTTGCCAAATTATTTAAGTTATTCCAAAGGTCCTTATAGCCTACATTAGTAAAAGAACCATCACCCATTTTCATATTTTAAGCATTATATTCATGTTCATATATTAAGCAGGCAGATGATTATGTTTCTCTGACCTTGCTGAGTTGAATCTCCATCAGAACATCAGGGTTTCTGCCCCATCCTCCAGCACGGGAGCCTCTTCTCACCTGTCTTACAGGAGTCTGTGATGGAGAACTGTGAGGAGTGCACCTACACACACACGCACAAACATGCTCTCTGAATACACACTTATAACACATGCAGATTTATATGAAGCATGACCTAATTATATACCCTTGACTGCGAGCTGGTGATGAGGACAGTGCGCCACCGCCGAAGTCCTTTCCTCCGTAGAGGTGCCACACAACAGAGATCTCTTTGACCAGGTATCTGATTTCCGGCACAGGGAAATGAAGCGGCCCCTTATTCGAGGTGCTGCCTTCCAGGGGGACACTGAAATGTTCTTCCTTCACCAGGATAGGTTCAGAGGTTAGCTTCTTTACCACAGGCTCCTCATCCCGTTCCTGATAGGCAAAACACTTTTGATCAAGTAATGCATACACTAATTAAGATGTCTATTTTAAAGAACAGTTCACCAAAAAATGTGAATAACGTCTTGAAATTCAGTCAGTTCTTCACACAAAGCTATTGTATTTCTTCAGAAGAATAAGAGATATGCATATGTAAATACTTTTACCTTTCATAAATGCTTGAAATATGTATGAAATGAAGATCTCACCTCTATTCTGGAGCCCGGCGTGTCCAAGATGCAGAAGTCATCAGAGTCGTGGAGCACAGAGGGGGCAGGGGGAGAGATGAGTGGGGAGTGCAGGGTTGGGTATGTGGGGCTCGGGTCCTGCCCCAGGTTTCCACTCTCATCAGGGAAAAGGAAGAGGTCAGAACGGGGTGGCTCATGATCATGTGAATGGTCTTCGTTGATACCTATACAAAAGACAGATACAATGTGATCAGTATTATTCACATACTATTATAGTATTTATTCATATTTTTAATTTTGTTTTTTTGTAATCTTATGTGCTTTTGTAATTTTTATTAGTTTATGTTAAATATTTGTATTTAGCTTAAATTTATTTTTATTTCAGTTTTAGTCACTTTAATACTTAGCAGTTAGCTGCCAAGGCTTTATTAATGAACAAAAATCATTTTTAATAGTTTAATTAACAATAACAACAATATGAGGCATATAAATAGAAAAAATATTTTAAGATAAGAGGAAAAAGACATGGATGTATATAGTTAATAATAATATAGTAATAACCATAACACACAAAAAGTTTTACAATCAACATGAAATCAAAATGTCAATCTATTTACTTCCAATATGCACCTTCCTGGTCTAAAATCACATTCACACAGCAGCAGAATACGGATGTCAGAGTTGAGTCCTCAACTACATTCTTCCAGTTCTCTGAAAACTTACACTGTGTGAATGGAACCGGACTGAACAACTAGTTGTCTGTCACGTCATACAGTGCAAGAGAGCCGCTCTGCGCTGCACAAATGCGAGTATACCGTGTGTTGCAGGTTTTTGTGTGTGATATTGCTTTCGGTAACTTGTAGCGACGGAGATATGAGCTGTGTGCAATTTGAAAATTTTAGATTCAGTCAAAACTGAATCCACCGGTGCTGCTCCCGTCAGTTTTGTGTTCAATGTTGTTTAATGTATAGCTTAAAAAAAAATTGGGAAAAGCCGATCACCTCAAAAAAACTAAAAAAAGTAGAGTCTGACCGTTCTGTTGCAGCATATGGCTCTGCAGGCTGTCTGTCTCTTCCATTGCATCACTCATCAGATCCTGAAGAATCTGCTGCTCCGCTTCAGGAAGTAGAGGTGCCGGAGCTGGTGGGCGGCTCGCTGCTTCCGTCTGGAGAACATTAAACGTTCATCATGACAACAATAGCTCAAATAAGCTAACAACTACTCAACTATCAAAACATTTGGCAAGGTTGTCTGATAATAATTACTTTAATAGTTTGATTTAAAATAATAAGCGTAATGGAATGCGTCACAGTCGAATTTCTGATTTTCAATTGAACTGACCTTAACCCTTTGTTTAGTGCTTCTGCGCTTGGCCTCCTGTCCAGAAGGGGGCAGCAGATCTCCATAGCTGGCAATGTACTGAATAAGGTTCATAAGAGCGGCACAGGAGTCTGAACAGGTGCGAATGTGAATAACATCACTTGAGCAACGCAGCTCAAACCTTGGCTCTGTCTACAGGACATAAATGGCACAAGATAAAGACATTGGAACATTTTGCATAAGAGGGTAGACAACTTTTTGTTTTAATGGAGGACTTTCACACCATTTTGCCATCTGCTCCTGGTTTGACTGCAGTGATCCTCAGTTCCAGAGTCCCCATATCAACCACCTGCACATAATCTAAAAACACAAAAATAAGAAAATGAAACCAGAGTGCTCTGTAGACCTATTCAGAAACAGCACAGACGAGTAAAACTGCACACCTCGTGCCAGATTAACAGACACAGCGTTGATCTTGTCAGACAGAAACAATGCAGCTTCATCTAAAATTATTCTATAAGGGAAGAAAGCATAAACGATTAGAGAAAAGTAACTAGGAAATGTTCAGTTATAGACAGAAAAATATTTCAAGAACTGATGTTGCATCAATGCAAGTTTTTACCTCAAACTGGAGGAAGAGTGATCCAAAGACACACTGCTGGAGATGCTAAAGGTCTCCACAGTCAGCAGAGATCTCACAGGTAAATACAAAGGTCTGGAGAGAGAAAACTACTGCTTAGATCAAAATGGTCTTTTAACAGAAAAGCACATATAATTTCTGTGCAGACTATGAGGATTGAATTCTAACAAACAAACATCTAAAATTAAAGTTGAATTTATTTTAAAAAAGAGCATCACAAACACCTTTTACAGTAAAGTTTGTTACGTTCTAAATAAAAACAACATATGTTGTTCAAAATTTATACAAAATGAATTTGGACACTTTTTGATGAAGTTCGTTTTAAGTGTCCAAACTGTTTTGGGAGGCACCGTTTTCTCTTTAAATACTGGATAGATGTATTGGAAAAGGTAGTGCTAGAATCTAGCTAAATGCATCACCTATAATCCAGGGAGCAGCTCCATAGATGCAGGTGGAGGGTGGACACAGATGAAGGGGGTGTGTAGCCAAGCACCGGCTCATCTGACACATTTAAAAAGTCAACTATCTACAGTGGAAAGACAACCAATAATGTTTAGCACAGATAAATTACCTACAGTCAGAAATTACTTAGTCAGATTGATAATAATTGACTCCACAACTCATTTATCAGTACAAGTTTTTAAGATGTCCACAATCCCAAAGAGCATAGGTGCTTTTTTTGGCACGGTTTTGTATAGATTAATATTATTATATTATTTTTATTACCTGGTCATACCAGCCCAGACTTGAAGGCACCACTCTGTGTTCCAGTGTGACTCCCCTCATGCCAATGGCTATGAGAAACTCCTGAAAATACAGGAGTTTAAAAACAGCAATATTATGAAATAGTATAACAATTTTAAATAACTTTTCTATTTTAATACATTTTAATAACATATATTTTTCAGGATTCTTTGATGAATAGAAAGTTCAAAACAACAGAATTTATTTGAAATAGATTTTTTTGTAACAATGTAAGAAAGTCTTTACAGTCACTTTTGATCAATTTAATGTGTCCTCCCTGAATAAAAGTATTAATTTCTTTAAAAAATATTTATCTTACAGACCCCAGAGTTTTAAACAGTAATTTATGTTGAAATTTTAAACAGCATTTGTCTATGCCAGTTATGTGGCTTACCTTGACGTTGCGCTCAGTGTTGTGGGAGGAAATTTTAACAGCGACAGACAGCATGCTGTGGGGCTCCAAACTGAGCCCTTCAGAGGGAGACGCCCTCTCTGGGGCAGATTCAGATGCATACATAACACGCTCCAGCCAAAGAGGACGCGTCCTACAGGGAAGATTAACACTCCACTCAGGGGCATCCCCATCCACCGTGCCTGAGGAATTAAATACACAATCATGAGGGGGAAAAGAAAATCATCATACATACTTATTAATCCTAAATATAAGAGAAAAATAGTATCATACAAATAATAAAGCACTAAAATATAATGAAGTAGGAGCATATACTTCTGTTTACACAGTAACAATAATGCACCAGGAATCTATATAGACCATTATATAACTTAACTGAAAAACAACAGGTAAAACTACTCAAACAAAATTAGTTTACCGTGGTGATAGAGGCAGGCCTGAGATGTGTGGAAGCAGACATAATGCTGGTCTTTATAGCCTTCATGTTGCGTTACGCCAAACAGCGTCCCGTTTTTCACCTCCATCCAGAATTCACCATGTTTTTTTTGTAACACGCTATTATCATCCTGCTGGAAGATTTGGCATTCATAACATTCATAACATGTAACCATCACTTGACTCAATATTGAAGCACTATCTTTGCAATGTTGGTGTAATACCTTTAAGTGTGTGTGCAGAGCTAGCAGACCATGGTTAACAGACAGGACGATGGAAAAGAGGCTCTGAGAGTTCTTAGGCTGCATCTTACTCCTCTTCTTCCTTCTGTTCCTATAACCCAGTTCAGCAGGGGTGTAATACTGCAGAGTCTCTTCCTCAGAACCACTCTCTTCCTCTTCACACACATAATGAGAAAAAAAAAAAAACAGAACAAAAGACCAACAGACACAGGATGACAGATTATTACCTGAAAACAACATCTTTCCAAGAATAAGTGCTGGAAGTAGTTTAAAAAAAGCATGTTAATGCTTTTTCTAGTCTGATATAAAATATTCAAGTGAGCAGAAGGCGAAATGAACTTTACCCTCTGGGCCAGTAGATCTAAACTGACTGAAGCTGTCTTTACTGTACGTGTTGATGAGTTGACTGGCTACAGACAGGCCCACCCCATATGGGATGTTCTCCACTGTCTCGACTGGAGATGGAGCTGTGGGTTCCCATAGCAGCAGGTCGTTATTAATCCTGGTACAAAAAAAGGACATGGTAGCTGAAACTCACAAGAACATGAATATGAAGTTTTTAATAATGTACATTTATAAGACAAAGCTGTGAATTTGAAGTTCTCTTCATGCATTAATAATAATTACCTGTTGTGTAGTTTCTCATAAAAGTCTTTATTGGGCAAAGAGAGCTGCACGTTAGGGAAAAACAGCTCAAGGATGTAGCGGGAGTTGCTCATGGTTTTATCTTGGAATTCCGTCATCTCCACCACGTCTCCTGGGATGACCATCTGTGTGAGGTGCAAAGTTATTATCCATAATAATAATTACTATTTATAAGTCTATGTAGAAATTACATTATATTATCCAAAAAGAAAAATAATTAGAAATTAAAATACAAAAAAACAAAAAAAACAAACACAAATAAATAAATTTCAGAGAGAAAATAAAATTCTCCATACCTCCTCATTCTCATACATGACACGTCGTGAGGAGAAAGGGGATGGCTCAGGTTTGCCAAAATCACACACATCCTTCAGGGAGTGGGCGGCACCTTCTTCTTCCTCCTCTTCCTCCTGTGAGTGACCGTCTGCTTCTTCTTCCTCTTCCTCAGCTGTTACACGCTCTAAGATGGAGCGCACAGCCTTGGGGTTCACCTTCAAAACCACTCTGAATGGGTATTGAGCAGAAAATATTTTAGTTTCTGTATCTGGATGAATCTTATCAGTAAAGATCCACAGAATGACTATGAACAAAACAGGATACACAGAGCAGAGTCTACCTGGGCCAGTCGAATTTGCCACAGTCGGACGATGTCATATCCTCCTCCATGGTGTTAGCTACTCTTAAGAACCTGGCTGCAGGGTGATCTTTGTCTTTTTGGAATGACCCTAGTGTAACAGAAAACACATTATATGGTTAAATGTGTTAAAAATCAACCATTCTAATATTCTTTGGATATTATGTTATGAGGTTTTGTATTGCAATATCATATCTCCAATTACTTTTATACTCTAAGAAATGTAAAAGTTATTCTTTTTTTTTTTTAAATCTCCCATTGACTTACATTGTTAGATTGTGCACAAATCTAGCCAGCACAGGTGACATAATTGTAAAATTTGCATATTACAATTTATTGTAATTGAAATATTTTAAAAATCACTATTTGAATTGTTATATATATATATATATATATATAAATAAATTGGTCTTTTCTTTCAGGCATCTATTAAACCATCTATTGGTGCCATTAGACTGCAAAAGGCAGTGTTGTGTTGATTCTTGTGCANAAAAAAAAAAAAAAAAAAAAAAAATACAGAAATTTTCAGGAAACGAAAATCTAGCTCACATTAAATATGGTTTATTCTTTTTAGAAAAGAAGAAGTGAAGCTTGTGTATAAAAGTATCTCTGCATCCTGTACGTGGGGTACGCTGCAGAGGAACATTTAAAATCAGACAGTTTCCTCATCCAGTGATTACTTTCAGAATTCACTCAATATGCAAAGCTGGAAGATTATTTTTGGCCTGATCAGGTTGTTTGTAAATTAGTACCGCTGAGCTCTTTGAAAGTGAGCTCCATCTTGGTCTGCTCTGATGAGTTTCCTCCAGTGAACTCCGTCTTGAGCTCCAGATCCTCCAGCTCCAGCTGCAGGAGCTCTTTCTGCAGGGACTTCTTAAACCAGGGGCCCCTTTCCTGATCTGAGCGCAGGTCTGGGATTGGAAACCGCACCACTAGCACTAGTAGAGGTGCATTTATTGACACAGACATGTGGCAGTGCGCTGGGGTGCGACTATCATCCAGGAAGACCTCTGCAAAGGCTTTGTGCTTGTGAGGAAAGCACACAACCACAATAAGATGCAAAGTGATATAAAAGTAAAAGAAAAGAAAGTAAATTAAGTACAGGTAGATAGTCACTAATGTTTCTCACCAGACTGACATGTTTATTGTAGGAGGTATACATGTGAGATGCCATCATCTCTGTTGTAACCAGTTTCTGAGGCTGTAGTAGGGAGTTGAGCCTGTCGACAATGCTGACGTCACACTCTGAGCGCACTTTACCCAGCTCCACCTGCAAATCTGCCTTGCGAGGTACAGTACTCAGGCGTACCTGCCCACCCTGATTAAAAAATAAATAAATGTTGGACCATGTTGACTGTCTGCTGTAAGTGACTAGATTTGTGATTAATTTGAAGTATAAAAAGTAAAAATGATGTACCAATTATAAAGTAAAAATAAAGTAACAATTAATGTAACTATTAAAATATAATATAAATGGACTAGTCAAGAACATAATCATGTGGTCATTTACTTTAGCATGAAGAAGTACTTTAATCAGCTCCAATCAACACTTCTAAAGGAGTGTTATTTCAGGCAGTTACCTGCGGGCCTCTGCGTTCTGTTAGTTTGTAGTGTAAATGTAGGCATGTAGGAGGGGGAGACTCACTACTGGCTGGGACATCAAACGCAAGAAGCTAATGTTTGACAGAAGAAAAGAACCATTATTATTATGTAAAATAACTATTCTGGGTGCATACAACATTTGTTAACAGACAAAAAATACCTCTGTGTACTGGGCTCCACTCTGTGTAGTGTGGCTGTCAGTAGAGTACAGGCATTCCAAAAGCTCCGCCTGACTCAGAGAGAGATCCGTGTTCAGCGTACGTACACTGGAGCCTTGGCAGTGCTCATATGTCACCTTTAATCCCTGACCAATGAACCTGAAGATGAAGAAAAATGCATTTAAAATTTTCTGCTATCTTCAGTGGCACCTTAAAACATATACCATCTAAAACAAAAGGAAAGGTTAAATACGGAGTTCCACAAGGTTCTGTCTTAGGTCCTTTCTTGTTATCGTTATACATGCTTACGTTAGGATTCATGACTTTATCTTTTGCTTTCATTGTTTTGGTGATAACTCACAGGTTTAAATTTCCTCGACCCATTAAAAATTTCACTTTTTCCAATTAATGGAGTGCATTGAAGGCATTAAACACTGAATGAAAAGTTATTGCTGTCCCACCTCATCTTTTTTTGTGAACTTGCATCCAATGTCAGCCATTCAAGATAATCTAAATATTGATAATTGCAAGAAGGCTGATAACAAAATAATAAGCATCCATTCTTATAATATTCTGTATTAATTTATATTACTAATGCATGCCAATGGGCTACACCACAGAGTCTTGGTTTCTCCAGCTTTCTTCCTCACAATAACATCTAAAGCAGGGGTCTCCAAACTCAGTCCTGGAGGGCCACTGTCCTGCAGAGTTTAGCTCCAACCCCAACTAAACACACCTGAATCAGCTAATCAAGGTCTAATTAAGCATACTAGAAACTTCCAGGCAGGTGTGTTCAGGCAAGTTGGAGCTAAACTCTGCAGGACAGTGGCCCTCCAGGACTGAGTTTGGAGACCCCTGATCTAAAGGGTTTGAAAGATGCCATTCACCAAAGCTGTTTTTTTTTTAAAAAAAGCTCTATTAGTTCAACTAAGCAATAGATATGACTAACATTTTTAATTATATGTTTGTTTGTCAAATACATTATTACTCGACATATAATTTAAAAAAGTTAAAAGGTTAAAAAGTAAAAGCTTACCTGAGATGATCATGTGGACAGGCTTCATCAAAGACAGTTCGTGATTGGAGGAAACCACCAGCAGGGAGTTGATTTACAGACAGAATACGGAAAAAATCTGAGGCCATTGGTGCAAGATGGCTGCGGGAGGAGTCTGGAGGTGGGAGGGGATCGATATGGAGAACAGACAGGCAGAGATTGCCCACTGTCAGCCTGAGAACCAGCTCAGGCCTGGACTCGTCACAATGGCCTTTAGATGGATGAGCTGGAAAGATCACGCATAGGGTATACAATGATTAAAGATAGTCATAAAGGTCAACAATTACCATAAATCATAAAGATGATGATGATGGGACTCACATGTCTGGCGTAGCAACTTGTGGGTAAGCTGAGAATCTCTAGAAAGTTGAGGTGTTTCGTTTATCTGTTTCTCTTTCTGTCTAGGAACATCCATGTACTCATCCCACACCGTCTAGGGAATGTGTCAAAAAATGTTTTACACTTAAAATATCTTAAAGTATGTAAAAAAAAAAAAATTTATGTTAAAATACATTCTCTTAAGCCAGTTTATTGTTCATTGACTGCTATTAGTATGACATTTGTGGGTTTATCTCTCCCAAAAAGTGTAAACATTGAAACCCCAGGCACCATCTAAACAATGAGAACAATGAGAGCAGTCCGCTCAGATCTGTCAACCTCTTTCCAGCTCAACCGATAGAGTGAGTTTGGAGCATGGATACTGTAGCAGGCTGAGCCAGAGGGTGTTTAGCCAGTGTGGGACCATGGTTCACTTGTTACATGGGAAAAGGCATGTAACAAATGAAGGGCCAAACCAAATTTTGCTGCATTTAGACCTTCAAAGACTGTGTTCCAGTTTATATTTTGGACATGTCTAGTGCAGGCAGTCTCAAATAGTTGTGGCGTATCATGTCCAAAAATGCGCTCAGTGCTCACGTTCGTGTTAGCCTACTCAACTCAAGACACATAGCAACACAGCTAAAGTATTATGTACTTTTATTAGTAGCCTACTTTTACCTGTTAAGATATGCTGTATTTGTCACTTGGAGGTGTGACACATAATAGGGGCGTTTGCTAAATATGCTGTGCTTTTGTAATTCTGCTAGGTGCCACTAGTGTCATAAGAATTACATACTTCACCTTTAATAAATGGTGACCCCATCAATCACTTAAATGAATGAACGGTGACACAATCTATCATTTAATACTACTTATAGAACAGTGTTCAAAAGCCAAGACTTACAGTTACATTTCCAGATGGCGACTCCCCCAGGGAGGCGGAGTAGTTGCTATTTACAGACAAATCCAGATCCACCGTGGGTGGATCCCCAAGAGGAGGCAGAGATGATAGGCTATGTGACATGTCCATATCAGCCATGGAGAAAAAGACATCCTCTGTCCAACCAATAAGAAAGATACAAATTAAATATGTAGTTAGAGATATGTAGACACTGTGCAAAAGCAGAATGTACTAAGAAGTAAAAGATGTGCTGTGCTAAACTAACCTCTGCTGGACACCGTTCTGGTGGTCTGGCTTTCAAACAGGTCCTGGTCAGTGGCACCTGTTATGGTGTCTTTCTTCAGGCAGCGGTTGAGCTCCATGTGGAGGCGATACTCATCCTCCTGCTGCATGGGCCGGCTCTTCCTGTCCTTTCCTATTGCAGACCACTCCTGCCCGGCTGTATTCCAATATAAAAAGTCGGTCACATTCACTGGAAACCATTTATCACTCACTTTATTCAATGAGGGACACATGTTGCCAAATCATGAATAAAAATTATTTTTAAAAAAAAATGTCACCTGAGCTGGAGAAGACCCCAAACATGTCCAGTAAGAGGTGGACTTGTTGTGGTGACAGCAGCATGATTAGAGAATCAAACTGTCCATCAATATCCAACTGTGAAAAGACCAGCCATTAAATCTTGCTATTAAAAAATTTACTTTTATTTTGACAACACTGTCCATTTAGAAATACACATAAGACAATCGATGTCAATGAATTAGATAATAAAACATCACACCAAGTAGTATTTATTTAAAAGGACACAAAAAACAGTTTGCTATGCTTTTTATTTTGAACAACATTTGTATCGTTTTATAATTTAGACAAAAAAGCATTTAAATACTTTCTAGTTGTCAAATGTAGTGGATCACATTCAGTCAAGGAGTGACCACTGCGACAAAGGAAGCTAATCTGTGCAATACCTTTATAGCCAGCTAGAATTCAAATTAGTGTATATTAGAGCTGCACAATTAGTCGTTAAAAGATCGCAATCTCAATTCAAACACCTACGCAATCTCATTCCTAAATAACAATGAATTCGCCTGTGTCTATTAAACCTTTGACAAAATTACACCGGAACATCTGTGAGCCAGAGAGAGCAATTGTCATGTACAGTATAGGTATGAAACAAGCTTCACAAAGTATTTTCAACCATACAGTTTCATCAGTTCTGAGTTATAAATATTCATATTAAATCACAGAAGTACAAGGATAAAAGTTTATAGTTCAGATATAAACACTGATGTCAACGGTAGCAATCAAAATAGAGCAAATCACCTTTTGAAAATAACAACGCTTTAAATAACGACTGTATTGATTACACTGTTACGCCACCAGGTGGCGACAAGTGACTTAAAAATGTCATTGAATCATTCATTCAAAAGATTCATTCAAAAACGCTGATTCATCCAGTAATGAAACAAGTGAAATATAATGAGTGAGTCATTGAATCATTATTCAAACAGTTTTTTTTTTTATAATTCCTTAAACATTTTAAATAGACTGCAGCAATTAACATTTTGTCAGAACCTCTAGTAAATTACATGTTATTTTGTTTAGTATGTTCATAATCGTGTGAGAATCGTGATCTCTATTTGAAGCAAAAAAATCGTGATTCTCAATTTAACCAAAATTGTGCAGCTCTAGTGTATATTAACTGTACAGTATACTGCATGTACTCACCTTAGCTCCGGGCATAGCTTCATTCTGCTTCAGAACCACAGACAGCTCCAGTTTTCCACTAAGGCAGCACACCTGCACTGGTTCGAATGGTGTACTGGAAGACACAGGCTCTGGGAACTGAGGATGAGGCTCACAGATGATTTTTGGGTTCCAACTCGGTGAAAGCTTGGGTTCAACCTCCTTTAAATTATAAAAAACATTTGTCTTAGAGGGCATTGGAATTGTACTGGTAAACAGCAACAAAAAAACTCTTGTGAAATTACTGTACTGCTATATGGTTAAGTTAGGCTTAGGTTGCACAACTATGATTGTGCAAGATGATTTTTGATTACAGCAGAGCACAAACTCACTGTTTGAGTGGGGGATGATTTGGGGCCGGCACGTGCCGACTCTGAAAACTCATCCCAGAACACAGAAGCTCCGTCAAGAGTGAGGTTTTTATGTGCAAATGTAGTAGGCTGATGGATATTGACACTGGAGCCCTCCTCCACACTCTCATCACAGTAAACCATTCTAAATATCACAAAATGTACAGACAGCATGGTGATGATTAAAATTAAAGCATATCATGTTGTTGTGTTGAAAATATTTAGTTACAGCTCTAGAACTTACTTATTGATTCGAAGTTCGAGGGCAATGCCAGTTTTAGAATTTTCAGGAATGTGTTCCATCCGCAGGACAGTATCCACAAAAGTGACCTTGACTCTTCTCAACACTAACAGAGAGAACAGGGAAAGGTTGTCAAAAAACAATAAGTAAATAAGATTTTATGGTCTACGGGAAGAGGCATACCTGTCTCAATAGTCTCGGCAAACTTTTCCAGACCCTCCAGAGGTTGGAAGCTCTCTCCTTGTTCATCAGTGAGTCTTTGGCTTAGACACTCTTTGGCCAGCTGCATACTGCTGGTCATGAAGCTGGACCAGCACATGGGCTCCATGCCTGACGCTAAAAAAGATTTACAATAGGATAAGATACACAACATTTAAAATTCACCCAGTTCACCCAAAAGTGAAATTTCTGTCATTAATTACTCACCCTCATGTCGTTCCAAACCTGCAAGACCTTCTTTCATCTTCAGAACACAAATTGATGAAATCCGAGAGGTTTTTTATCTCCCATAGAAAGCAACGAATTTACCACATTCAAGGTCCAGAGAAGTAGTAAAGACATCGTTAAAATAGTCAATGTGACTATAGTGGTTCAACCTTAAATATTATGAAGCGACGAGAATACTTTTAGTGCGCAAAAACAAAACAAAAATAACGACTTCATTCAACAATTTCCTCTCTACCCTGTCATTCTCCTACACAGCTTACGTTGAAGACACATTGCAACGCTTCCGTGTTCTGCGTCACTTCATAACATTAAGGTTGAACCACTGTAGTCACATTGACTATTTTAACGATGTCTTTACTACTTCTCTGGACCTTGAATGTGGTAAATTTGTTGCTTTCTATGGAAGATAAAAAACCTCTCGGATTTCATCAAAAATATCTTAATTTGTTTTCCGAAGATGAACGAAGGTCTTGCATGTTTGGAACGATATAAAGTGTGAGTAATTAATGACAGAAATTTCATTTTTGGGTGAACTAACCCTTTAAAGTAGTCATAAAATGGAAATTCACTTCAGTTCACTTCACAGTTCGTTCATGCACATGTTTCTTTTCTTCTTCTTTTTTTTAAAAGGACCTTGTACTTTTTAATCAAAATATCATAATTGAATCTTCTGGGAAAAGGACTTCTCTCTCATAATGTACCTTCTCTATTAATTAATTTCGGATAAATGCCCCTTTCCTCCAATCGACTAGCTTGGATTCAGATCTGCTTCCATCTAATCAACAACCAATGGATAGAACCAAATCCCTGGCCAACACTTTTTTCTTTTTCAGTAATCTGTTTCACTCTGACGTACATCAAGTTACGAAAGAAATGATCTGTCTGCACTCCCCTTACATCTCAACTTTATATTAAAGATGGTCTTGCCAGAGAAAAATTTTATAGAAAAAAAATAGTATTATAAAAAAATGTTTGTATTAAAATTACTAAAAAATAGAAAAACAGATCATTAGACAAAAATAAAATAAACTATTCAATACAAAATATTAGAGGGTGAAGATATAAATAAGAATAAACTTAACATAAAAATGCAGCATTACAAATCAAAGAATTTGTCAAGATCATGGCATATCATCTAAAAAGAAAGTGAATTCAAAGATGATTCCTACCTATTCGAGGTCTTGGCCTGAACACCATCTCCAAGCCCCTCACTTCCAGTGCGCAGTTATCCTGGAGCAGTGAGGCCCATGGCACAGTGAGAGAAATGGCCTGGATGAAGCCCTCACTCACCTCAAATGGTGCATCCACAGATTCCAGGATCTCATTCAGGGACTGAAGATGCATGAGACATGAAAGTCACAGAAGATAAACTGTGAATAAACATACTTTTTGGTGGTTATTAAAGGGTTGTGTTTAAAGGGGACCTATTATGCAAAATTCACTTTTGCATGGTGTTTGGACATAAATGTGTGTTGGCAGTGTGTGTACACAACCACCCTATAGTGATAAAAATCCACCCACTCCTTTTTTTTTAATCCCCATAAATCATAAGCAGTGTCTCAGAACATGCCGTTTCCAGATCCCTGGCAGTGTGACGTCACAAAAGCCACAGGCTCCGCCCACAGTGTTGACTGACACTTAGGTTTGAACATAGAACCGCCCTGAGCGTGTTGTTTACAGCGAGTCCGCCATTGCTGCACTGACGAGAATGTCTCCCGAGCGTTTTAGGTGTTCTGTAGCTGGATGGATTCATCCACATAACTCTCTTCATTTACTCCCTAAATATGAGCCGCTGAAATCGAGGTGGATTAACTTGGTTTTCCAGGAAAATGCTCCCTCAGTTCTGCCGAAATTAATTTATTTCTGCGTGAATCATTTCACACCAGACTGCTTAGTAAACAAATATCAATACAAAGGGACAATATAAAACAGAGACTGTGCTAAAAATTTGTTACTCAAGGATATACAAGTAAAAACTGTTCGTGATTCAGCTTACAGCCTCCAGAGTAACACTAATACGGCAGTAATGAAGGTGAGAGCACTTTATTACAGTTCATCAGAGTTTATTTTTGGGTACAAAGTTTATTAAGCACCACCCGAAAGGCATAAGGTCTTTATATATTTGTTTACTGTTAGTTGTTACGAGTGTTTGTGTAATTCGCTATGTTTGTTGGTGATAATACAAGGATAAGAGAGAGAGTTTATGGATAATATTTTAATGCACACTTGCAGTGTTTTATTAAGCGCTTACAGTGATTTTCTAGAGTGAAAACGGACGCTTCATCTTTTGTGTTAAATGCAATAAACGTCATAAAACCCCCTAGTTTACGTCATAGTTTTGGCCATCATTCGGACGGTACAACAGGCTTGTGCTAATATAGTAGATTAAAATCAAGAAGACAATATAAGTTATAGCCGTAATTTAACTAAACTATACCTGTTCACACCAAATAATCAGTTCTTGAAGCTCCGCCCTCTTAGGCCGATCGCAGCAGTTCATTTGCATTTAAAGGGATCACACTGAAACGGCTCATTTTTGCTTAACCACTAAAAGTGGCAACTTTATCATGCTATAAAAAATTATCTGTGGGTATTTTGAGCTAAAACTTCACATACACACTCTGGGAACATCAGAGACTAATTTTACATCTTGTTAAATAGGGCATAATAGGTCACCTTTAAAATACTACTATGTTACCCACTCTCAGTAATATCTGAAAATGGAATGTCAGATTCCCTTGTTGCTAGAAACAGATAAGGTACCTTTTATCAAATTTCAGAAGTTTAATTACGTGTTAAATTTATCTGTTCATGTCTATTCTATATCTATGGCTATTTTCATGGGAAGAAAAATGCATGGCAAACTATCAGGTTTTTAAAAATCTATTTTTGCTAAAAACTCAAAAACTATATTTGGTTTTTCTTGGTTAAAAAATTTTCAAAAGTGTTTCTCACAAGGTTATCTAATAAAACTAGCTTTAATGATAAAGGATTGTGATGAAAAGGACTTGAGTGTCATCCTGGAATGGCCTATTCGGCAACAGGTATAAACAATCTGAAAAATTATAAAAACTTCTCCCAACATTGGGAGCTGATTGCATGGAGTTTGTTCCATATGGAATCAAATACAGGTCAACATCACATAAGTAGAGAACTTACCCATTTGTCCAGCGGCACTTGAGCGAGTGAGCCCGTGCCTTGATAGAGGTCCAGACTAAGCTGGTCCAAACTGAGCTTCTCCTGGAGGAAATTTCCAAGATATCGATGCAGCAGGTACCTGCAGGCCCGCTTCTTAATAGACTCAGAAAATGGCCAAGGCATTTTGACCAGCTCTTGGGTTCAGTGTTTACTGAAACACATTAGGACATCCAAGGTATTAAATGCCACAGACTAAAGAGCATTTTACTGTAAACCTCAATGAATAGAGTGGTTTGGTGGCGTATTAAACATACAGATTAATACACCCAAGCATAAAAAATCCTCATGGAAAAGAGTGATATTTATTCTCAGAGACTGACATTGTTTTGCTGAAAACGCACCCACACAATTATTCGGTGAAGAGCTCTTGATGACAATGACTCAGTATAAATACATGTTCTGATTCTAGCTGACTAATGTAGACCTCCAACTGATGTGGCGGCTGTCTGAACCAATTACATATGCTGAACTAGTAATTCAATACACTGATACGCGAAGGACTGTTAGAGCCTGAGATTACCTTGGCAAACCTATCAATTCACAGCAAATGACTGGCATTTAGCTATTCAATGCCTTTACAACAACATCAGAATGTGTGGTGATGAGCTCATTTTAAATGACTTGCAGTTATAGTTATTTGTCTGGCACACCTGACATTGCTATCTCACCCCATATCTACATATACAGTATAGTGACCACCAGTGTTTGCGCAATCCCTTTAAGGTTGGCGAGTTTGTTTTTTAGCAGCTAACAGTGCCAAATCATGGAGACACGCTGCATAACAGCAAAAAGGTTTACCATTTGTTCGTATGTACCGTGGTCATTCAAAATAAGAATGTCAAAGAAAAACAACTCACCTGTATTATAAAATAGCTGACTAACCGTTGTTCCTTGGCTTAGGGTGAACTAGCATGGCTGGCTAAACACAATCCGTTATACCTTCATTCAAGTTAGTCTCTTCTGCTGATGCATCGCTCAATAATAACACCTATGTTCAACTGGAGATGGTAGTCTTCATGCGCATTATAAGCCAGGTCGTGTGAAAGCAGCATCTCTGATTATAAGGCTAATGATGGTGTTTACAAACACGCTCGTGACTGCGCACTCTGTCGCGCGCCGCTCCACGCGGAGTGTTCACGAGCGTCCGCTCTGCGCAGCCATTACACAGCTCGCCCGCTCAGCTACAGGAGTGTTATTTTTACTACGAAATCTTTAATAGTAAAGTCACTTTATTTATGGTAAGTATGCTTAAATTACATGGTGTAACGGATTTAGTTGATGATCTGATATCAAGGTTTGTAAGTCATATCTTTTGTCTATTTTTTTTAAATATGTGATCTGATCCGTTAGCCTGTATTTACATACTTCAAACTGATACTACATAATACAGTATAATATTATTCTGAAATTTATTCGCCGGTATATATATATTTTTAACATTAAATCATAAATTAATTTTAATAACTAACTCATCTCACCATTTTTTTCGTTGGCGACTGAATATACATTCTGAAATTTTGGAATTAATGCGAATAATGGGATCTTAAGACATAAATAAGTTCATGCATGAAAAATCCAGTAAATTTCCATTGGTGAATTTCAGTAGTAACACTTGTGGAAATGCGAGTGATGTCACCATTGAATAACGAAAAACAGTCAAATTTAAGAAAAATAACACAACTTTATAAAATGTACTGAAGTAAATTAAATGTATTCACATCTTTGGACAATAGCAATGCTTTGATGTTATTTGTGGAAAATAAAGAATTCTCTAGAAGCCCCTCCGCCCCCCCAAAGCTCGCGCATCCACCCGCACAATTTGTTACGTAATTAACTTAGCTGTTAGCTTTGCATTATCTTAAACGGCCAACAGCTAAATTATAGATTTAGATATTTTGCTATAAATATGTTTCCTAAAATATTGTAGATACTGTAACGTTTGTTGAGGCGGATACGCAGAAGCTCGTCTGCGCAACTGCTGCGCATAATTGAGTCACACAAGAGTCCCAGCCGGCATGAGCCGGAAGTGTTCTGACGAACCACCCCAGGAGGAGGTTAGTAACTTATAAAATTATGTTAATAAATAAATATTAATCGCTTCAGACTTTATCATATAACATATTAACTTCTTATGTATGCTGTCAGACTATTATTCTCTCAATATAACCCGGAATTGCCGTTAAATGTAACTTTAACGCTACAAGAGCCTCGATTGGCAGTAATAATATTGTTAGCTAGCACTTAATATCTTTCAGATTGCCTTTATGCAAGTTACATATTACATTACACCGATGATTTGCATTAAACTGAGTGCCTCTTCCAAAAACTAAGAGCAAAACGTACTTCGTGACTTGCTAGTTGAGGAATTTGAGGCGTTAGCATGACTTTACAGTGCTCGCGCCCCCTCATGATCAGACGACGTCAGATGTTTATGAACATGCAGTTCATCTCTGCGGGTTATTTGTCTGATAATCCATAATCTGGAGGCTCGCTGTTGTTTTTAGGGGATGGAGGTGGACTGTAAGCCAGAGGACCTGTCTATGTGTTCGTATGAGGAGCGCTGTGTGGAGCTGGGAGAGGTTAAAGACATGCGGCTGGAGGCAGAGGCGGTGGTCAATGATGTGCTCTTCGCAGTCACAGACATGCACGTCTCTCACAGTCTCACCAGCGGACTAGATATGGCGTATATAAACGTGGAAACCAGAGAGGGAAACCGATACTGCTTAGAGCTCACCGAGGCAGGGTTAAAGGTGAGTGATAAAGCATCACCTTCAACCCAAAAACAGCATTTTCTCTATAACATTGATTGTTATATTGATGTCATGTTTTCCCAAAGATGAAGATGGGGTCCACTTTGAATCCAGGCCTCTACTTTAAAGTCAATAAAAATTGACAGTTCTTATTTTGTTTGGGAATATTGCAGTATTATGAATGATCTGTGCACATCAATATATAATATATATATAAAAAAATTAATACATGTGCCCTTGTAATCTTTATTCAGAATAATTTCCCTTCCCTCTTCCAATGTCATCTCTTGTCTGATGATGTTTTTTGGCAACAGTGTGGGACAACCTGTCAATCACATTAGATCTCAGCAATAACACAAAACAACAATCTAACCATCCAATCAATTCCTGATGCAAAAAACAAGTCCTGCCCTACATTTTTTCTTGTACAAGATTCCATTTTATTTGGATATGTCACT